>QKMX01350455.1:0-15526 GCA_003401595.1 Venustaconcha ellipsiformis
TCATTGCTTGGAATATAATATTAATCAGGAACTTTTATAAATTATTCGAACGAATTCTGGACAACAACATCTTGACAACGTCACGGTTCTTCAAATACCGGTACATTGTTCACTTGAAAAATTCCATTTACATGTTTGCTAGTAAAATATATAATGTATGAAAGCTAATCTTTCACTCAGATGTCAGTCACTGTAGTGAAGTATACTTACCAACAGGTGTTGTCACAGGAGCTTCTGTAGTGAAAACAGTGGTTGTTTCCACATGTGGTGTTGGTGTTGTTTCAATGTGTTCAGTTGTTGTTGGTGCTACTAGATTTTCAAAGAGTAAAAGGATTTAAGAAAGCATATTTCTCTCGTACTCATAAGAAACAAAATGTGCAATAAACAGTAATGCAATTTCAATGAAAACAAAATAGTTTGCTCCTTTTAAAATACATTTAATTAAGCAATTTAGTTATTTTAATAATTATATTTACCATAGTTACATAAAACAATAGTGTCAATAAAAGCCGCATTTTTAATAATAACGCACACGAAGCAACAATGAAAATGAGATTTTTAAATGCGTCATGCATTAAAGGAATCGATGAATAAATATTTCAGATCATAACATAGTAATAGTTAAGCTACACAAACAAGTAGAGTTTATGTAACTCAAATAACATTCAATATATCAACCCATTTACAAAATATTTTTTAAAAAATAAAGAAATAAACAACAACAACCCCAAAAATGCTTTCATATCGTTTTTAAACCATGACATTTATAACATCATCAATATTTCAATGAATAAAACAATTTCAATAATCCAACAATTTATTATTCTATCAATCGATCTAATTAATCAACATGTCACTGTCGCCAGCAATCCAACCTCCAGTTAATTTATCAAGCATACAACCAGCCAACAAACCAGTAAGTCAATCCAATCGATCCATCAACACTTACTTGTAGTTGTTTGACATCCGTCCTCATCAGAGACATCCTTACAATCTACCTTGCCATTACAGCGAGCAGAGCTAGCAACACATAGACCGTCATCGCAGGTAAACTGGTTCTCCATACAAGCTATCAAACAAATATATAAAAATTAGATCAAGAATTCAAATAAATGCAAAATATTTTTAATGTTACTGTTTATGTAGTCTTTTTCTTAAATAACTAAAATGAAACTTGACTGACAGTTTATCTCTTGAGAAATCATCTTAAAACATTTCAATGTATAGGCTGATGTGCTTTGATTTGCATTCCTCTAGCGTTAAAGTCAATTACCAGGTAAGGATCATCACATAAGGAAATCAAGGGACAAAACGGACTTATTAATTTCTCATAAATTAAAAGCTGCGTGAGTATCCTAAAATTCATCACATTTGCACAGGTAGACAATCATAGAATCATCTTATCAAATTAAAGGCCAAAACCTTTTGCCGATTTCAGCAGGTCAGATACACTTTTCAATGACATTTCATTTCACAAACCTGTTATTGCAATCATAACAGTTTCAGAAGGTTTCTTTTTCAGTATTTTAGAAGAGAAAAAAATAATTAATTAATTTTATTCCATTTTCTACCTGAGTTCATAGCTATATAATACAAATAAGTAAATATTAACATTGAATGGATGATGCCAGAGTTAAATGATCATACCATGTAAATGTTAAATTTAGAAAGGTACGAAAGGCAGAGAACAGTTATAAAGTAAAAGTATTAACCAAGATGAATATCATCAATATTGAAACAAGGATAAACATCAGCGAACTAATTTTCAGGCAAGATGAACATTAAGATGAAGAATACCTAAACCGGGGACAGCCAGTGGTAGTGGGAATATATTTCTCTGAAATCTTGACAGCCAAAAAGGTGTGCAACATATTTTGCTAATTTAATAGTCAAGTGAAATGCATAAAGTTTGTAATTGTACCACTAACTTTGTTAACTTGTTCCACCATTGAATATAATGACAATAGATCACAATTTGATGTCCCTAAATAAGCATTTAATTAAATCTGCAATATTGTCCCCAAATAATATATGTCAAAACAAATATGCTTTCATTGGTAAAACGTAATGTAAATTCTGTGAAGTGAAGATTAAACAAGATACATAATAATAATACCTGTATTTTAAAATAACCACTAACGTTATCTTTTTAAAATGAACCCAAATAATGGGTGGATAAATTACTGTATTTGCCGAAAACTACTTAAATAATTGTCATCTATTTTGTGCTTCTTAACATCTGTAACATAAAATCATTATTTTTATCTCTTTCCTTTCACTATAATTGATATTTATTGACCAAATTATTCTATGCCGGCTGCCGAAATGATATCTCAAGATTGCACAAACAAATCCAGTGGCTATTTCAATTTTCAAATATCCTAACTGAAACGTTCAAATCTACTTGCATGTATGATATTTTTATTAATTACTTTATTATGGACTATGCATTTTATTTTGTAAATCTAAAACCAGACACATATTCTATTAAAATCTTGTAACTGGAACTTAAATTACGTGTTGTATATACCTTACTATATTTCTATATCAGTTTGATCGTTGTTTCTCTGTAATATGTTATTTAAAAATATAACATTCAGCCACCACTTCTCTGCATCACTTATTAACGAAATATATTATGATGTTTACCTAATTGTATATTTCTATGAATTTTCTATGACGAAATTTTTAAAATTTGAAAACCCACCATTCTACACTTTAGTTAACAAAAGCTACTTGAAATGTGTTTTTGGGAGCAGTAGTCAAAAACTGATGATTAAGAAAAGTTCGTTATAATCAACTGGAGGGTTTAGTGATGAATATGCAATATATTGTATAAATAACGATTTTAAATGCAAAACTATATTAACTATAATGACTTTAAAATGTTATATGACATTAAATGAAGATTGTATTTATGAGCAAATCCTAAATTTTAACGCTATAAACAAGCATTGTAAAATAGTGAAGTTGATCAGAATTTGCGGTTCCATGTGACTAATGGTTTTTCCTTGTTTCTAAAATAGACGAATACTCGAGGTCCTCGTTTGTATATTTTTGTGCTGATTAGTATTTAAATTTCTGAGCAAATGCTATTTAAATAGAAAAATACATATTTTTGATAAACTGTTGATTCTTGGTCAAATCTGTTTGCTTAAATGACAGATATGGACTTAAGAAGTGAACACCAAGCAGTAAGTTATTTTTAGCATTCAGCCACCTTCCAATGTTTGAAGCTTGGTCTAATATTCCTCGCTTTTGGTGTAACTTTGATGACAATTATTTGGATTAGTAAAAAGAATGGCCTATCCCCGTGTATATTATCAATAATCTATGAAGTGTACTAATCAAAATTTTAAACGTCTTCACATCACAACCGAGCGATATGTTTACAAATGTTCAAGCTGTTAAGTACAACTGTTGAGTCTGTAGAGATATAAAGATATAAAATACAAAGCTTGAAAATAAAAAATATCTTACTGCAGCCGACTTCATCGGATCCATCTGCACAGTCTCGTTTGCCATCACACTGATGGTGTTTCTCCAGACACTCACAGCTGCCACAGGTGAACAATTTACTGCTGCAGGTACAATCTTCAAGAGTATGAGAGAAGTCAATTGTTACAAGTGTGAGAAGGATTATTGGTTGCAATCGTTAAACAAACATCATTGGTACAAATAATTGGAAGGTACTTTGATCTTTTGCCTCCTCTGTATCTATATGACCAGTGTTCACGTATTCGTTGTTTAGCTTTTGTTCCACAAAGGAAAACTGTGTTAAAGTTTTAACTAGCATTGATAGTCTATCTTTTTATAAATTTAATTAATCTTGTTCTACGGTATTGTAATACATTTATTCGACAACATACAGAAACCTTACGTACGTGTGTAACATCTAATGTCACATCAGCTGAAATCAAATGAAAACATGTAAATGTCAAATTATCATGTCATGAATCAAATCAATAATTAGATGAATGACGAATTCTTCACGTCATCACAATGAAGTTTCTGTTCAAAAAGATCAAACTGTAATTCAGGGCCCAAAATAATAATTATATTGATTATAACACTGCCGGACTTTGTAATGTCAATGGGGGCCCCTGCTATAACCAAGTAGTATAAATCCAATCAAACAATACAGAATTGTTTTGTGATCAAGATTTTTTATATTGGTATGAGAGTGAGTGTATGAATCGGAAGGTAATATACAATATATAATAGTGATGTTTGTTGATGCAAGAGATAAGAGTATTGTCTCCAATGCAATGGTTTATAATAAATATCTTTCTGCAAATATGGGACAAATGATATAATAACTCAAGCGCATCTTGTAACAACAAATAACACTATATATGGCTGTTCATTGTGATGGTGTCTTCCGTGTATGTATTTGTGTGTTGGGCTCAAAGGAGGATGCAAGTGCAGTTAGTACTAGTACTTTCCACCCTACCATATAGTTAGGTTTGGTATTTAAGTCAATCGTGTGGACTGTTTGTGCCCTGTTAACCTATTTTGGGTTTTTATAGCAAAGAACTGCCATGTGAAACAGTTAATGTGCTCGAAAAACTTACTGCATCCAACTTCATCACTTCCATCTCCACAGTCATCATGTCGATCGCACCGTAATGTAAATGGGAGACAAGCACCATTTTCACAGCGGAATGTTCGCACTTCATTGCATGGGACTATCACTGTAGACAAATAAAATAATTGTTACTCAATGTAGACATAACACACTGTAGCATCATATGGCATCCACATAATTCATTATATTAGTACGGATTCAAGAATATCACAAATATATATTTATTTTCCACCAATACGTTAGTGTTCACATTGTGCTTTTCATGTTTGAAAAAGGATTTGGTATAGTACACATATTTCTTCCAGATACAAACTGAGAATCACTTCCATCAGTAAGGCATCCTCCATTAAAACAGACGTGGGATTCTGGGAAGGAACTTTTAAATTGGGCTGCACACCCATTGATGAAATTTAGAAATGTCTTATAATTTTAATATGAAAACTTTGAAATCAATGTATCCTGGCATATATTTTTTAAAACCTGCCTTACCTTGGAGCCATGTATGTTTAAATGGAACAGCCCTAATACTTCTTTAAATTTTAAAGTGTACCAAAATTACTAAATTGTGAATCATTATTGTTGTATCTAATATATCACAAATGTTAAATTCTTTCATGCACAATAAGTGATTGTCAAGTTTGTATATCATAAATATATGTTAGTTATATTCAGGGATTAAAATTGCTTTTTGATACCAACAATCTAAATTAAAAATATAATTATGTGACTGATTTTGACAAGGTTTCAAGTTTTCAGAGGTCATTAAAAATCGAAAATTTGTCGAAATCTGAATATTCTTATCCGTGTATTTAGACCTGAAATATAACATCAGAATTCAGTTTAGAAACTATTATGAAACATTAATGTACAGCATTTACTAATGCTAAGAAATATCTATTCAACTTTTCAAAATCATTTTATTTATTGTGTAACAATGAACATTATATAACCTGTACAGTTTTCCTCGTCTGATGGATCCCCAACTCCACAATCATACTCTCCATCACAACTGTATCCCAAAGGTATGCAGCGTCCACTTGCACAGGTGAACTCGTTTTCATCACACACAGGTTCTAATTAGGATAATGTAAAGATATTATAGTGAGCAAAAAGAAATTATTTTATAGGACATCATTAGATGTGAAGAGATAGTACATGAAAGATAATATGTATTGCATTCATCTATTTTGTTCTTATTTTCATTGCTGTGCTTGTCGCAATATAATTTGACAGACATAAGTCATATACGTGGACATAGTCAAATTTTAATGCTTACCAAATTCCTTGTAGATCATTTTATTATAAACGGAAAAGTTTCTTTAGAAAATTAAAACGACACCCCAGAAAATTGGGGCTATTTGTGTTTATTCAACATCAAATGTGAATAGTTTTCAAGAAACATACACAATGGTGATTTTCAGATGTTTGATAACCGATAAAGGTACTGAATATTTATAATAGCAAGCATTCACTTAATTAAAAGTACCAAATATTGTATCACCCACCTTTTAAATCACTACCAATCTAATTACCCACCAATCAATATAACAAACATTGCACTACACGCCTTCGTACCCACATAGCAACCTAAATACCTACCTATCAACCTAGCTATTTTTTTACATACGTACTTACAAACTGACATATTTGAACTAAAGGAATGACATGATAATTTATCATCATGATATAAATGATGCAAACTTTTCATGTACGTGAACGATATTTATTTACAATTAAAAACTTACCACAATTCTCTTCGTCTGAATGATCTAAGCAGTCTGAGAAGCCATCGCATACATATGAATCTTTGATGCAGCGACCAGATGTAATACATTTGAATTCATTTGGTTCACAAGTGAAATCTACAAAAAAAACGAAGTGTTTTTCTTGTAATATATCTCTGCTATTTTCCAACTTCGTGACATGAACTATGCATGGTCATTAAAACAATTATGTACGAAAATAATAGCAGACTATTATAAATTCATTACATTCAGCAGGCATTATTATTAAATGTATGGAATCTTGCACTTTTAACTACACCTTAGATAGTTTGAAAATATTTCATGGTTATTACTTCATGCTTTTATGTATTGGCCAAATACAGTTATATTATGGCTAAATTAACATCCAACCAAACAAGCAAAGACAGAATTAAAGTTCAGTCTAAAACATTATCTGGATTTACGAATGGACACAACTCTTAAATTGAAAATCAACAACAAACAAACAATACATACTGCAGCTTTTCTCATCTGATCCATCCCTGCAATCTGGAACACCATCACAGAGATATTTTCGCTTGATGCATTCGCCATCTCCACAAGCGTACTCATCCTCTGCGCAAATACCTGTGCAGTTTGACCCTTTACAATCAAACTTTCCATTAACACAGGTGCTGTAATAATGAGTGA
Organism: Venustaconcha ellipsiformis; assembly: GCA_003401595.1. Classification (NCBI taxonomy): domain Eukaryota; kingdom Metazoa; phylum Mollusca; class Bivalvia; order Unionida; family Unionidae; genus Venustaconcha; species Venustaconcha ellipsiformis. The sequence goes on from QKMX01350455.1 coordinate 7,003, forward strand.
AGCAGCATAAAAAAATTAGCATGCTAAAAACTGCATGGAATCAGTCAACCGTTGAAATATGCTGAGCAAAACTTAACATATCTAAATATTAAACTGCCTTCGTGGAATTAGTTTTGCGGAAACAAATGAAAGTCTTCTCGTAAATCCAGATATGGAATGAATACAAAAGCTAGGAACTTTGAATACACCATTTCAATTCATAATTTAACGTAATTAACTTCACAATAATGTGTACATGTGTTATATTTTGCAAACACCTTACGTGCAATGATGGTTATTTAATTATTTCAGGCAAGAACATTTTTGTTAGAGCGGAAAATGAATTTCAAGAACTAGAAAGGATTTTTATCTACAAGTCATAATATATGTTCCCCTCTCCCCTCCCCTTGCCGCCATAAAAATCTAATGTCCTTTCGTGAGCCTGGTATTTAACGTCAAGCATATTATAAAAAAATAACAATCTGCAAATTCCAATCTCAAAATATATTAGAATACCAGTGCAATAAAATTATACATGATTGATCACCGAGCTCTACTTTGAAGAATAAACATGGACATTGAAACAGAGACATACAGAGAAAAAGAGACACTTAAGAGCTTTCATGAATTCATGTATGTATAATTTCGTCCCTTACACTAAGACAGCTTGAACATTTAAAGCCGAAACAAAGCAAACATGAAATATATAGCTTTGAGTTTGACCTTGACCCCAAATGTAGAATGCTTGAGAAAGAGAGTATGAGATCTGGACTTTTAACATCGCTTTAACAATTCGAGTCATATCACTATGATGTGCAGTGTGGCAGCTTGTTGTGATGTCTAGTACTGCGGCATCATGGCACAGACATACAGTATAATCTCCCACCCAGTCACATGAACCTGACACCAGATCAAATAGTCTTAGCACTATTCTCTCCATAATGAGTGCCAAGCGAGGCAGCTGCAAGCACCATCTCATAAAGCAAAGGGAAATGCCACTGAAACCTCAAATACTGTATTTTTACTATAAACATATCCAAAATGGAATATAAAGTAAGAATGGATACTTAAACCTGGTCATTAATGTTGATATTATCTAGAGGACCCCCACCACCAATATTGATAGCCAACCCTAACATTATAGATATGACACCCAATGTGGTTTGCGTCAATTTTTATGATGATGATATATGAATATATTGAGATTAATCAGTTTTGTACTTTAGAGTTAAAAAGTAAAAATGAAAGTGTAACTCATGGACTAAAAGGACAGACAAACACAGACACTGGTGCCTTTCCTCTGCTTATCTTGAGAAGGCGATGGCACAATATGTGATTCGCATTGGTAGTATAATAAGATCATGCAAAGCTTTTGGTCTGATGTTTACTGGAATTAGCAACTAAATTAGTTTTAGTCCGGTGGGCAATCCTTACCAGTTCATGCAGAGCTTCAGCATAGTTGCACCTTTGGGGTATTCAATACCATTATGGTAGCATGGGCATTCTGAGGCAGGTATACAACTGTCACCTGGAATATTTAAGCTTGGTTGACAGAATAAATATGATCTAAATTAATTTTCTACTCATGATATATATTCATAAATCTCATGGTTGTTTAAAACCAATAATTTCAATATCCAATATTAAGGATTTCGCCTCTAAATACAAATATAAAACTAATATGAATTCCTAAAGATTGATTTAATACATAGTGTATATTTATTGTACTTGATGTCCCTTAAGATGATTATACAATTATTCACAAAGTAGTAGGTGTAATAAAATATAGACAAAGATGTCTCTTGTAAAGCAAACTCTACATTCGAAACTGTCCAACTATATAATCATTTGGTAGCAGGGGAAGATACTCTTAAATTTGAAATATCTAATCACATTTTCATTTAATTGGCATTAAAGTCAACACCAATGATAAAAATTATTTATAAAGTCTAAATTGGAACGAACAGGACTAGCGATCGTGCAACTGTATGATACAGAATTTGAGTCTCATAGTTGGTGTCAACAAATCGCAATGGATATTCTTTTGCACGACTGTTATTTTCTATTGCTGGAATCGGAAGCTCAGAATGTTATCCTCCTCAGGTAAGATGCCTTGCAAGAAATTTAACATAGAAAATGCTTATTACCTTTTTGGACATATCCTTCTCCACAAAAGCATCCTTCAACGCAACTCGTGACAGTACAGTATGTCTCTGGTTCATCACCAATATTTCTACATGTCTGAGTGCATGGTGAACCACATGCAACATACTGGAAGTTGTTCTCACATTGCATTGCTGCAAACATGAATGTAAATATTTAGATATTATTTTAAGACAGTCAGCTTAAGATTTATTTCATACATATAGATCTTAGTACATTTCAGCACCCTCTCATCTTACACAATGTTCAAATCTATAATATGCGTTCAATAATTAGTATTTCAGGAGTGAACATTTATTTAATAGAAAATATAACTAGAACATGCCGAGAACGATATCAGAATAATGATCAATAATTGGCATTGCATTATTTCAGATGTACCAGCATTTTCACTTTTGAACTCTTTTTACAATGTAAGTGATTATGTGTTTAATTCATGTAGTTAAAGTTTAATTCATTTCAGCACTATATATTTAGCGAATAAGGCGATAGATGTACTTCCGTTTTATACAGTCTGGTTTTAAGTAGTCTATTTTAATTATTTTCATTAAACATACCGATAAATAAATATCTTTAAACAAAAAGAATGCTATAATTAACATCTATAAAATAGCTTCAACATAAGGATTTATATTTAAACAATTAATGTTGAAACATATATTGGTTAAAAGGAACTGGACTGTATTTTCGTTATCGATAAAACCAATTGGACAATGAATGACATACGACACAGTCTTTGATGCCTCCATCTGACATGGACTCCATACACGTTGCACAGCTCTGCAAAATTGGCAATGGCAGTACAGAGACAGTCACAGTCTCCACCAGAGTCGCACCTGTGATGAAATTAATCATTATGATGATTATTAGAAATTGATGTATTTATAAACTTCTGCTTAAATTTAGCAATGGTAAAGCATTCACTTTATGCTTCTACTGTCTAGAGATAGATAGGCTACTTTGAGTTTCCCACTTTCACGAATTGATAACAATAAGAGTATCCAATATCTAGGGAATAATATGCCCACATTTATGTTGGAATAGAGTGCTGCTGGACCCCTAACCCTTCATAATGGTAACTTCAGGAACCGGTATACTGCAATTGTAACTCATGGACTAAAAGTGCCCTGTTGGATCTCCAAGTCTAGAAGTATGTACTACAGACAATCAAAGTATACAACATAAAACGAATTCCTAGCGAAGATAACAGCCTTGCAAACAACATTTATAACATCGTCTGACATATCAAATGTCTGCTAAATAAAGTCTTTGCACATATATTATCTTAGTCATCAACAAGAATGCATGCAATAGCGAAAATGAAAGTGTTATTTTACAGTGGGAACGAAAATTTACCATTAATGCTGTTACTAATCTAAATCGACAAAAGAGTTGGAAAATAAATTGTGTTCAAGTGTGAATCCCATTGCACTTGCTTAAACATGTGTATACTTTATATATTAGTAGATTATAATATGCGCCTGAAAGCAAATATTGCAATACCTGCAAGCGTCATAAAGGCAGTCAGTGTAGTATTGATCGATAGTCTCCTCGGACATGAGTGCACGACATTCAGCAAAATTGTCTCCTGTCTTGATGACACTACATGACTCTTTGGCCCAAGGTTCCCTGTAGCTTACTTGAGGCTGTATTTTGTGTGCAAATATAGATACAGATTATTGTAATAAATGTATATACATTTAAATGTCTTAATTCCTTAACCAAACATTCATGCCTAGGAAATTTGACCAATAATCGGGTGAGAATGTACAGAATTCTAAACTAATTTTGACAGTATTTGTTTTCTTACTGGGAATGGTATCAATGCTTCTCTTTGCCAGAAATTATTGGCCTTAAAGAGAATACATTTTTAACAGTATAGTGCCCTAGTACTAAAACAAAAACTCTTATATGAATAAAAATATAATTAGCATCTATAATGGTTGGTTCTAAAATAGACATATACATATTTAGTGCTACTCCCTTGTTTTCAATGCAAATATTTTACCATAATTTTTACCTTATGCACCGTATACACAAGCCAATATTAAATTCACAATATATTATATATCTTAAGCTACACTCTGATGGGTTTGTTTTGAAAATGTAATGGATTGCTAAGTACAAGCTAAACTAGTGCTTGTCACAAATTTAATTTCAATTTTCGCTTGTTATAAGCCTCAGTTTAAGTTACTGATATCGATTCTAGGCTCTATTTAACAAAATAGCTCAAGGTCAAAATAACAAATAACTGAAATTTGCAAACTTAATAATAGACGTATGTTGTTATCCATGCAAAATCTTTCATCACATTTACAAATTGCGATTAAATGAACTAAACTGGGATATGGGAATTGAGCTGGAGTTATGTGCTTAGAACATGAAACTTACAGGGCAGGGCAGCTCGTTCTCAGGTGAGATATATTCTACGTTTGCACAGCTTGATTTGGTCTTCCAACTGTTACCAAAATCCACAGGGTTGTTGAATATGCCAAAGTCATCCATGGATTGCCCATTGTTGTCTCCGCAGAGACCCTCAACATTTCCTTGCCAGAACCGACCCAAGTGGACAAAAACACGAGTTCCTGTTGGTTTAAAATATATGTCTTCAATAATATTAACCCGACCATATTAAGCTAGAAGGGCATCAAACCACATGCCAATTCATATTAATTAAGCTAAGAGGTTAGGCATGTTTTGGGGCATGTTTTGGCAATAACAGTTTTGAAAGACATCTGTTTGCTGCGATTGGAGTCACACGTGTGTAGTCTCCAATGCTTAATTTTTTCCCCAAAGTCAGTTTATAATAACACTACTGCAACAGACGTTCACACACTAACAAGTATTAACTGGAGAGAGGGCTCCGGTGTACCAGCATTGCTATAGAATATGTATTTTTTTAAAAAATGTATTCTTCTCCAAAAGTTATGTTATGTTTAAAATTAATTATTTGGTGATACCAGTTTTGGATAATGCTCAATACCTGTACGAAGTGAAAGCAACTTCTCAGGTAGAAACCTCCAGCTCAAGTCTCCTAATATATATGAATTATCTTTGAATCTCATGACACATATGATTAGGGTAAGCATATGTAAATGAATGGATGCAGTCCTGAGAAATCATGTTTTGCTCTCACATATCTAGCTGAAGTAGAGATATCAAGATCGTAACGAAGTTGCCAAAATATCTGAGAAAGTAACATACTATGTTGCTGATATGGCTGTGCCAGGTCAAGTTTGGGTGTAAGCGTAATAATTTAGTCTTAGACATATATTCCATTGTTAAAAGGTGTCGGTCATGCATCTCTATTTCACTCGACTACTATTGTAGAGATGAGTGTCCTAGAATCAAAAGTTGATATACGTCAGAAATTCATGTGGTCATAGCGTTATTCCTTGTACGCTGAAGACATTGTACAGTGGATGCTGAACAAATAACATGACAAAAGTATGGTACCGTTATTCTTCAAGCTATAAGATCGAGTGGGTTATTCCACTTCTGCTCAGCTCTGTGCTATGCTGCTAACACTTGGGTGTATTAATAAGGATCTCAATATTCCCGTGGAAATAATGATACACGTAAATAACAGTTAAAAGAAAAACTCTGACTATCGGATTGTGCTTGCTTTTAGCAATGCATCTGGAGGTTGCCATAACATAAACCATCCCATTTTATTAGAACGTAAGGTTATTCTTATCAACGGATAGGGCATGAATTTCTACCGCGCGTAGGCTAGAATAGCAAGTAAGCAGATCTTATACAAATGATGAGCCAGTGATTCACTTCCAAGTGGTTAAATGGAGTCTTGTTATACCAGAGCCCACATCAGAATTCACTTTAAATCTAGGGACAATGTCTTCGTTCAAGACAAATCGAAACTGCCTAAAATGACAGAGATTATTGTTCTGGTATACGTTCGTTTTCCCATGTAAAATTATAAGTTACGCTAATGAAAGTTATAGTAGGTAACGCATGGCTCTCCAAAACATTATCTCTCCCCTGATTACAGGGAAGAACTCTCCATTTCACCCAAGTGCATTCAAACTGGTTGTTTTTAACAAAACAGTTTTATTCGCCATTATTTCTCAGAAATTTGTATTCGAAAGACTATTTTGACATGAGCCAGACATACATTTGCTGCCTTTCTGTATTCCAATGCAAAGCATGCATGTGTTGTTATTTTAGCAGGCAATAACAGAGCATAATTTTCCAAGGAATCTATGCCGCTAGACTCATTATGTCAATGATTCCGGGATTTTCCAAAAAGAGGGGACAATCAGGATTGGTCTGTAGTATAATTTTCTTGTGTTCAGAATTACATTGCGAATTGAGACTACTCCAGTTCAGTAAAGGGGTGTCAAATGCTCAAGTTCTTGGGTCTGATGAGTAAAAGGTTTCGATCTTAGTTTTGCATCTCACTACAAATGCTCGACCTCAGTATATCCAGAGTCACTTATAAATGAAAACGAATACATCATTTTGCATGAATCGGTTACTTCCATTAGGACATTTAGTTCTCTAGGATGGTGAGCGTGTCCACATTACATGGAATAAAAAGTGGATTTGTCGATGACGACATCGAATGCCGTAATCACTAAATGAGAAGACAGTGATCTGGAAACCTGCCGCCCCTTGGATACGTATACAATTGAAAACAGTCACGTTTTCGTAGCCAATAATGATGCCCTTCCCGATAACATATAATGCCATGGCTAAATTAGATTTGGGGAGGATACTGTGCATGTAATGCACCATTAAAGGAGCCAAACCAGCTATAATCAGAAAAGGATGACAATACATGTGCACATCAGTTAGTCCTGCAGTCTGTGATTTGCCGCAGGTCATCCATAAAGAAAATACACCTGATAACATTTTTGCGTACCATAATAAAGAGCAAAATTTCAGTAAAAAGAGAGATGGAACATTATTCCTTGTCTTGAGAAAACTCGTGCAAGCTGCACAAACTGGTGATATTGCAAAGCCCACTTATGCAGAGTGCTAAGCGCTGTAGTACCACATTCGAAATAACTTGAGGACAATAACTATTTCTATCGAGAGACTAAACATTTCGTAAGACTGTCATATCAACAAGCAGACAACTCATTGGCACCATTATTGCAAAAGTAAGCAAAATTATTTCATGAACATTCTATGTAGATTGTGAGAGCTGAATGTTTGAGGAATAGTATATAAGTTTAAGATATTATGATTGAATAATAATAATGCATTGAAAATCATGAAAACAATTTCAAATAACTACTAATGCAATATTAAATAAATGATTATAATTCTAAGCTAAATATGTGCAACATATTTGAAGGTGACAAACGCAAACGTTTACCAGATTTATTGTGTGTGTTTCTTATCAAAACCTCCTGTTCTGCTAGTTTTGCTTAAAATTGCAAGTTGACTATCTAAAAATATTTAATTAGTCAAGAGATATTTATTCTAAGAAAATGCACATTTTGGAACATCATCATATGTCTTCAAGCAAATTTAGGATCAATATTGTAACAGAAACGAAGCTGCTTAAGAGGCAAATATTTTTCTCTTACATAAAAATATTAAATTATCATGATATGAAGGAGCAATTACATAAGTTACAAAGTGCAAGATGTTAAGGAGCAATTACATAAATTACAAAGTGCAAGATGTTAGCCCAAATTGTAGGAAACTATTAGAATAAAACTAAGATCTAAGAAACTGACAATGTGTTAAGAATCGTGATATAATCCATCAATGTTGGGAATATACAAAAAGGCCTGTTTGAGACTTGTTTGGACAGACAACTTGTCACTGCGGATCAGATTGTAAATAAACTGGTTAGTGTATTGTATGTGTTGACCTCTACTTTGAGATAATCTCTCTTAAAGAGAGCTTACTCTGCCCACTTAGACGTGCTTAAAAGTGAAACATGCAAAGTCAACTAGTGACTGAGATATATAAATATATCCTAAACACCTTTATCGGTGATACGTTTATTGACTGTTTATTAAAAATGTTGCACAAATTATGAAATGATTCCTTCATCCATTAGAAGCACAGATTTAACCCAAATCTCTTATGTCTGCAATGTATTAACTGCTAACAGATGCTTGAAATACATGTATTAACATTTATCACTCAATTGATATTATCTACCGTCTCAGTACCTGGCAGTTTAAACAAATAAATGTTCAATTGCTATGCATTGTAATAATGATTATGATTAGCATGTTTGATCAGCGCAATTATAAATTGGTTTCACTGTTATTCTATTACTAAGTAAGCCTAGCTGGTTGCGTCTTTAATGAGCTTCTATCTATCTATTTATCTATCTATTTGCCATATAACATGTCAGAATAAGTAAAAAGGATTTGTAAACAAATTTAAAATAAATACT
>QKMX01350481.1:9127-22522 GCA_003401595.1 Venustaconcha ellipsiformis
TGTAAAGTTAACGGAGAAATAAATGAGCATATAATAATACGTTATATTTCAATGTGTGAAATAAAATTTCAGTAATCATCTCAAACTTCCAACCAGAACCTGATCCGGTGAATTCTTCTATCTTTTTTTTTAAATTTCCTGCGTATTTTATCAGCTAGCAATGAAATATTAGTTCCAAGCAAAACACGTTTCAGTTTTGAATTAATACAAAAAACTGCAATTTCCTCGTCTGTTGACTCTTCTGTTACAAATCCTTATGTTTCTCAAGTTCACGTTTTATAATTGCTTCTAGCAGATGAAAACATTTGTAGGTGAGTTTTCCAGAACGATGTTTATCATATCAATACCTGTTATAAAATCCTGCAAAAACAGTAGCTATTTTTATAGGTTCTCCTATAAGCCCCATTTTAGCCATATCACGGAATTTCAGCATTGTTATCTACTATACTATCAAATGTCTAACTAAATGTTCAAGGTATTTTAATTATAGCGCACAACATTATACACATGCATAATACATACAAATAGAGATTAGAATTACCTAATATATAACGACAAGCGCAAGCAAAGAGGAGCATTATACTTACCCTAAATAAAATTCTTAGGCGGCAAATATGCTACGGTCGGTGACACAAGTTAAATACGGACAACCGTGTTTTAAGATCAGAGTTAAAGGTAATAATTCTGAGAGAACTAAAGTACTAAGTACGGTTTTACTTATACATTATTTTGTGATTACATTTCTGAAGAACAACGAGTGTATCATGTCAACGGTGTTGTTACCGATGATAATATTGCAAACTTATCTCTAGAAGATGAATTTCAACCTCATCCAATATTTGATCTTTACGAAACCTCTGATAAAGTAATTATTCGAAGCATAAAAACGAAAAAGGTTGTTGGTTCATAAGCAACATAGGGTATCTTATGGTAACTGTTAGAGAAGCACGAACTGATGATGTTACATATTTATCACACAGGGTTTTTTTTCCGAAATATTCAATAAACCTATTTCAAGATGGTTCAGTAATGGACCAAGTCAACCACATTAAAAACAGATTATCGTATCGAAAATCTCGAACTAGTTACCCAGGCGGAAAACATTAGAAAAGAACGATCTGGCATTGGATATAACTTCAAATATCCAGCTAATCATATCATTGCAGTAAATAGTAAAACAGACGAGGAACATTAATTACAATCTATTAATTCCGCTGTTCAACACTATAAGATGAATCTATTAGTTGTTAAGTTTGTTGCGGATGGCATTAGAAACAAGACAACATCTCCATTAACCTTTGAAAAAAATCCTCTTTCGATACGATGATAATTAAACCTCATGTTTTGGTGCTAAATCTGTATTAGTCGAGATGAGCTAGCTCAAATATTACAAAAGCATCTCAATCATATGTGTTAACAAAATTTTTTTTTAATTCTTCTTCTTCTGAATAATTAATAGCATGTTATCATTTCCGTTGTCTACCAGAAGGAGATTAACAAAAGCATTTACGAACAGCTCTTAAAGCTCAAAATGATTCATTATTTTTATTTATAAGCTATCTTATCTTATCCATAATTATATTTAGAATTTACAAAAATGATATTATAATCTTCTAAAATAATACATAATTTATGAAATCGATGGGGTAAATAGTATTCCAAATTGAGAAATCTGACCAAATTTATAATTTTGATGGGGTAAGTGGTACACAAAATCGAGAAATCCGACTAAAACCATGAAATTGATGCGGTACATGGTATTCAAAATCGAGAAAGCAGGACGAATGTCCTTTAAAAAAATAAAATTTCATTAAATAAATATTTCTCAAAAACTAAAATTTTATTGTAATAAATATTTTAAAAAAACATACCGAATTTAAATAATAAATGGGGTAAATGGTACACATAATAAAGAAATCTGACTAAAATCTTGAAATTGATTGGGTAAATGGTACCCAAAATCGAGAAATACGACCAAATTTATAAAATCCATAGGGTAATTATCCGTTAAATCTAGAATATATTACTGAAATCACAATTTTGATGGGGCAAATAGTATTTAAAATCGAGAAGTACGACCGAATTTCTCAAAAACTAAAATTTCATTATAATAAATATTTCTCAAACAAGTCAAATAAGATTAGACAAAAGTCAATTATGATATGAGCCTCCTAGAAAACCGCGAATATGCTTAAGATGCACCATTAAGACCAGCAAATATAGCACAGGAAATTGATGTTGATGGTAATGTCAGGAAAGCTGATATCGATGTCAATGTCACCACAGATTATGTCAACGTCAGCAAAGCTGATGTCAGCGACGATGTCCGGACAATATTATGGGACCGATAACCTGTTGATATTACGTAAAGTATCACATCACAAAAAATTCTCAAAGTTTAGTTTTACAATAGACGAGAATCAATTGTTTACGCGGCTGATAAAGCCCTTTTTAAACATACAAATTCCAGACCGACAGAAAAAATATAAAATTCGATTTCATACTTGCCAAGATCTACAACTCAATGATGATTTCTTACTATCGCCGACAGCATTTTATATCATCGCGTAAACCCGTGAAATGAATATCTGTCTCACGTAAATATGAGGCAATTTGCCAAAACATTATTTCACAATGTTAAGCTCGTTTAGTTCTTTGGCTGGTATACAACTATTAAATTTATCACTGTGCCCGCGCCACTTAACAAGCATTTTATTGCCACGCTTTTTGATTAATCACTCGATAACGAAAAACATCTTGTTCAGTTTTATGTAGTTCTTGTTCGTTAAAGCTACCAATCACTAGTTTCCCTGCCAGATCCTTTAGCGAGTACGTTACAGGAATTGTTAAAAGTACTTTATCAACTACAAATACTTTTTCAGTCCAGACTGGAGTAAATTCATTCACAAATTCTCTGTCAGAGTCATTCGAACGAAATCACCAACCTTAAATTAATGTCTGCGACACATGTTTTCGTTTGCTAGTATTGGATTTTTAATTGCGTCTTTTGTGACATTTTGATAGTTGGATGTTTTCTGTTATTGTATTCATCAATAATCCGCGATAGATAATCAATACACCGGTTGGTGTTCTTAGCAGTCAAATGTTTATGAGTCACCTCGTTTAGTGTACGGTCCAATCTCTCAAAGACAACGCTTTTTTACTCAATGTCTGCAACGTACTTTATTTGTATTTTGCTCTAAAACTGTTCAAATGTTTTATGAAAAAGACACTGCTCTATGATCTGTCCAAATTGTATTTGATTTTCTTTCAGTGCTAATAGTGATTTGTTTTAGTGCATCAGTTATCGATGTTCCTGTTTTATCTGCAAAGGGCATACTAAACGCGTATTTACTAACACCATCAATAACGTTAAACGAGTATTTGTTCTGAGCTCCATCAGCGCCAACATTAAACTGAGCAATATTTGAAACATCTAACAAATCGGCCGCCCATATATCATCAACGACATTCACAGCAACCTTAAGTCGCGAAAACTTTTATTTTTAGGTTTATGTAGTTCGGCTGCGAACGATTGCATGCAATCATCGTGCAATTCTTTTCCAAGACCTAACATGTATTTTGTTCCGATTATCTTTTAGCTAACCTTCTTTCAAATCGTTCTCACATATTTGCAGGTTTCATATCAATAAGTTCATTTAGTATCATCTTATTACATCCAGGATTGTCTTGTTCGTTATCACGATAACAGATGTCAGGACGCATTGCTATCGCATCAACGTGATTATAAGGCTCTTGTCCTGATAATAGATGATCATTTTCATCTAGATCTTTATTTTGCGGATTATAAGGCCCACTATATTCTGGTCAGGCAATGTCCAACCTTCTTTGTGATTTTGGTAACTTCCCAAAAAATGTATGTATGTTCATTTCAGAGCAAAGTATTTTAAAACGATTGCATAAGTGACAATAAGTAATAATTTTATCTTGTTCGATGCAAATACCTTTATCACAATCTCATCAACTTTGTTGTCGTTTCATTATTTTATTTTCATTCATCGATAAGAATAACGCTATCTACTCCAGATTCCAACATTTTCACCTGAGCTACTTGTTTACTCGGCGTATGCATAACAACAAAGTAGTCAATGGTGCCGCCTTCAACAACGGAGCTTTCGAAGCAAGAAATCTACATTTTTTAACGCAAACAACACAAATACTTTTTAACGTCATTCTCCTATACTTTTTTAAAATTTATCATCCTTGTTAGGTGTTTTAGTTATGCATTTGAGCAGTATGTTAATAATTGCAACATTATTATATTCAACTGTGACAAAAAATAATATCTAACGACATTAGTCCTAACGATATGTTCTCCTTGGTTTTGCCGGATAACTATCAAACTGCAAAATAAACTTTAAACAATCTGGATCTTTTGACATGTGCTTGATAAATATAATGCAATAATATCCAAAAGCAGATGTTCCGATTGGTTGTAGTTGATTAGATGTGTAACTTTATTTTAATATTTACACAACTTTTATCTATAAGATCGCTCAAAGGAAGTAAGAACGAATCAGATTATTATTATCAAAAACACCAAATCAGCTAAAAGTCGAGCGAAAGGAATGATTCCTCCATGTTTAGTTGCCCTGGACGACTTTGTCGTTGGCGTTCGAGGATCCCTTGTCGTTGTTTTCCTTTTTTAGTTGTTGGTGATCTTGCTTTTCTAGCTGATATTTATTGTTGCATAAAACTATATCTATGACGTAAGTCATCAACAATAGATTTGTTTGATACCGTCTCCCGATACCGCTCTTTTAGTTGCTCCTGATACTGCTTCTGATCCTGCTGCTAGTCCTAGTATTCCTAGTACAGGTAAAATTTTGATATTGCACCATAAAGTACTGGTCCAAAAGATTCACCATGTTTTGACATAGGTATTATTTGCGCAACAGAACTTAAAAACAAACGGTATTCCTTCGATAACTTTGCAGTTTAGTTTTATTGATTTGTTGATGCGTCAGCGATACTTTGTTTGCTGTTTTATTTGTTGTCGGCGACTCAGTCGTCGGAGTCAACGTTTCCAGATATATCATTAAAAAACAGAATGGTGTTTAGCAACTGCTTTTGATAATTTTTCAACTTGGCCCGGTGTCCTGTGTATTTCTCTACTTACGTATTTGGTTTTCATTATATTTTATTTTGTTAGAGTAAACATGTACCGTCATCCTACCGTTCACCGTGTCAATTGTCAAGAATCGGTCGATAGACACAAACACAAATACGTTAAATCGAGTGGCTAGAACTCCTCCAAGTGTCCAAGTTACTTATATTTCTGAGATCGAATTAATCAATCGTTTGGAGTGTTATGATACGTCAAACAAAATTAAAGGATAAGGTTTACTATATTTTTCAATATTAATCTGTGATCAGCTGTCGGTGTCTTGTTACTTTTGCATTGCTTCTATCAGGTACACATATGCACTTGGAACATTTTTAACAGCGCAGGCTGTAAAATCACATTCGATAGTTCGTTCTAAGTATTGTTTAGAATTTATTCTGTCGAATATTCTTCTAGCGTCAGCGTTATCAAAAACTGCGTTATTTTGAAGTTGGCTAAAAAGTCATGCTGTTTTCTGAAAGGCAATAAATATATGCCTTGGCAATTGTTCACTTTTTGGAGAACCTGTAATATAACATGAGCACTCGGTTGCGTTAGTAACACGTCTTTGATATATTTTATGCTAAAGACAATAACACATTTTTGTATATTGTTCCAACATTGCAATGATCTCTATCGATGTAGCTATCGATGGAACTATTCGAGGCATCCACAGCGCCAATTTCGAAATCACAAACTTAAAATTTGCCTCAGCAACTCGAATAAGACAATTATTTTGGTCTGCCCGATCTAAAATAAGTGTGTTTCAACCCTCGAAATGCTTTATGATGGTGGTGACAAAATCCAAACATTGTGCTTAACGGTAACAACAATGTTATTTGTTGTGATCCTGCCGCAAGCGCATTTTGTTTAGCATATCCCTCGTTATACCTATCATTTTTTAAACCGATTGCGTTATTGCAATGATCTAAGATTGCATCGCCACCTGCGGCCTTAGCCAGTGCTGTCACACCAAAATTATTGCCAATACCAGTAAGTGAAACTCTTGTGTCGTCTGCATTAGCAGCTGCGGCTAATGCAGCTAAATCAAAACTATGAGCATTAGCAATAACAAAATCTATAACAATCGCAATAACTGCAGCCAAGTCAGCGCCGTGTGTACAAATAATATTTGAGAAATATTCGCCTGATATAGCTGAACCAAGGTCAGTGTCCTTAAACCACATATTTGCTGAGAATAATTATCTCTAAACGAAACAATAATAACTATTGTACTTGTAACTGGTAACCAATCACCAAACTCCTCCACGGTTTAATTTGCTAGTTGATGGGGTGAAGGTTTTTAACAAACTCCTGTCATTGTTTACAAATGCTGCTTCTGTGAAGTCTGCGATATAAGCAGCTGATACCGCTAATAGTTTACTACGAACTTTCAGCATCGCTATGTGCGGTAATAAACACATATGCTCGTCTCTGATATTAAAATATTTTTGACCAGCTTTATTTAGTTCGTTCAAATTATCGTCCATATACTCGAAATATTTGAATTATGTTGTTGTATTGTTGGTATAATATCCTTCGCCAAGATAAAGATAATTTTAGCTGACATTTTTATTTTATAATTTCTACACAAAATTACTAGATCTGAGTCAAAGCTAAGTTTTGTTTTGTTTTTTTACTAGCGTTATTTATTAGCTTACGCACCGCCTCTTCACCAAGTGGTAATTATTTGTTGTAGCTCTTTCTGTTTCTTTTGTTGGTGCAATATCTGATATTGCTTGTTTTGTTTCCGCCGCGGAAAACCGGTAGTTTGTCGCCTCTGATTTTATCACCAATCTAATGTCCAACTGCGGTGTCAACTGCAGATGCGATGATTGTCGCCAAAGCTTCACCCGCGTCAAGAGCAATTGATGCTGCTGTACTAATTGACGGTTAAAATTCACCAATATTTGTAAATACGTTTCCGAGAAATCCAGGTACGATTGTTCTTTGATATATTTTTTTGTCTCATCTTGTTATAAAATATAGGGTTAAAAATTAATTGCGTTCACGCAATTTAACATTAGGTCGATTGCGATCGAAGGTGTGAGCAATACCTATCAATTTCATTTTTAAGATCCAGTTTGAATCCAGACTGATCTGTTAGTTGACTCGTTATGTTTGTTCGTTATCTAGCTTTCATTATTAATCGAATAGTATATTATTTATGGAGGATTAATTTACTTTAGTGATTCGAATGGAACAGCTGGTAAAATCTATAGATCGCTTGACCTTAGCTTCCCAACGCTGAATAAAATTCTGATGCAATAGACCAATTAATTAAAATTGTGTTTACTATAGTTATGTTAACTGAAATATCCCTGTCGTATGATATAATATATTCCGCAACGTTACCATATTGTTGAAGATCAAAGCCTAATAACGATACGATAATAGTCGCCGGTGAAAAGTCTATTTTCAAATTGTTTCTAATGTTACTCAAAAAATGAAGCGTATTATAGTTTTGAGTTAAATCAAAATTATCTGCGGCGTTGGCGGACTGCCACTGTTTTAAGTTATTAGTTTTTTTTATCGTTTTATTAGGATCAGTTATGCTTTACGTTCCTTGTGATATGTTAACTGATACCCACGCTCCAGGATTAAATGTAAAGTCTTCGTTGACATTTGTTTCCACATTTACCATATAATGCCATACTGTAGCAGAAATCAATCCGATTTCGTGCTGTCTATCAGAATCTAATATTATTGTTGGATTATAGTAAACAGAAAAGGTTCCGCTGACACTAGTTGTGTGTGAGGAATCGAGAAATAATTTGGTCGACGTTAGTGAGATTATAATGATTTTGTTAGATTATTTTACGTTATAACGTCATTTTGTAAAATGTCATACTTTGACAATATTAGTAACCCGTTCGAACAGAAATGATCCAATATGTCAATAATTACGTTCTCGATTTCCGTACTTTCAATATCAGATTCTTTTGATGGTATCAGCAACAACAGTCAGTCAAACATTTTTGCATTTGATGTAAACACTGCGACATGTATCATTTTTCTTAAAAATTCTATCAAAACTCCAACCTTTTCCAAATTTGTATCTATTACCCTAGCCCTAATAGCAGTATCAAGTGTTTCAGTAGCTATAACAGCTCTACACATCGCATTGTATTGTTTTGCCATTTGAACAAAATCATTTTCATATTTGATAAAATCGGCTTAGAAGTACCCGTTTAAAATAATTTGTTCTAATAAGGTTAAAAATTATTTACATTTAACAGGATTCCATTTTGTAATATCAAGGTCATCACATTTGCTACTCATCAGAATTTATCGATAAAATTTTCATGTTCGTGTTGGGTTAATGTTTTTTAAGCATGCCATAAAATAATCTCAAAAGAATTTTCATTAATCGCTCTGTTGTAGTGTTCAATTGATGATTGGGTTAATCAATTATTCCCTGATGTGGTTTAATAAATTCCAACACATCGTTTTCAGCTTTACGTATTCAACAATTGTTTTAGCAATGTGTTCCTCACTCAGCTTTCTGTTGTTCTTTTAACTGTCCTAACAACACTTTTTCTTGTGTTTTTTTTAGTTCGTCTGGAGATATTGTTGATACTTCTGGTTGTTTGCCAAGTACTACCTAGGTACTCGGTAATCGGCTTAAAACATTGCGTTGTTACTTCTCTGCACGAGCTTCTTCCATCTTTTTATTAAAAGCAGCTTGAGATGCAGCAAATTTTCTTCATCAATTTTTGATGATAATCCAATTTAAATTTTTATACGCTTTTAAAAATTCACCTAGAGAAATTTATCGATAAAACAACTTAGCTGGATCACGTGCATGTTTATCAAATAAAACGAAATTATATTTGTCGTCAGTTGATCTGTGATTTAATTCAATAAATTTATATTTGGTTACATCACCGCACAATTCGTTTACAATATCTCACATCAACATTATCGAGTCCAGGAAAAATATAAACATCCCGTGTTTCGCCGAATAAATCTGTCTATGTTATAGAACCTCTGCGCAAGATACACTGAATTACTTTCTTGTTACGCAACAATTAAAAATAAGATTTAATATTTTTATCTCTTCGTTGTTTAGTGGAATATCGTCAGATAAATTATTTTTGCTAGTACGAATCTAGTTCATTCACAGGAACTAAATCATGTTTGATTATAAATATATCTTTAGCGCCAAGATCTTCGCTAAGTTTGGTACTGTACTTGCTCAATAACTCACATTCTTCCTGCTGCGGATTAATTGTGTAAATGTACACCCTATCATGGTTAGGGTTATCGGTGAGTAAAAGATTCCATTATAGATTTGTTTTGACAAATAATGTGTATGTTGAAAGTCTCTCTGGTTGGGTTAAAAAGAACCAAAAACAATGTTGGGGATATTCCAACACTTTTTAAAGCAATAGAAAACCAAGTTGGGATTAAGGTGAGCGTATCAATACATTATCTTGAAAATTATCTTAATTACGCTTTCGCTGTTGATTATAGACAAGAATGGACGACTAACGGAGAAACCAAAGACGTTTGGATTAAAATTAAATGTCCCGTTGCAGTTGCTATTTGGCAACTTCACTTGCGAGGCCGATTAAACTTTGGCGATGGGCAAATTTATAATTGACGATTGGATGGATCAAACGATTATATCAACTGGACAAAAGTGTATAGTACAGCAAACACAGTTATTTTAACAGCACAATACTTCACGATTCCAACTGAGATTACAGTTAGCATGTACTCGTAGTTTCGAGTTTATGTTCTTGCTCCAACAAATCCGTTTCCAGGATTTACAGCATTCCAAATATATGCACTCGAAGATCAGGTATGATCGAAACGATTACATTGTTGACGATAAAGTCATTGCGAGTAAATGTAATCTAATATTGTATAATAAATGTCATAAACACAAATTATAACCTTTGATTGCGAATTTTATGATAATATTTGTAACTCTAACAAGGTGTTTGTAAAACAAATATTAGCGACAAAGCACAAGTGGTAAATAGAATATTAACTATAAAAAGTCTTATCATTCAAATGTTAAACTCTCAATTGACAGAAGATATGAGTAATTTTATTCGCGTTATGTGTATGCGTGGACCACAACTAAAGAAACAATAAGACACTTTGATATTATAAACATATACTGCCATCATGATCATTGTCTAAAAGAACAAAAACAATTTAAAATCCTGCTGAAAACAATATTGCTTGAGCTTGACAAGAAAATTATTGATTTGATAATACGATCAGATCTAATACAAGCACGATGTATGGTGGAAGAGCTCAGGAAAAAAAGAATAAATAACAATCATAGTCGGCTTGACAAACTAGCAAAATCTAAATTAATACAATTAAAAGAAACAGAATGTTATACGATAGTGTTTCAAAACAAGAAATCTTTAAGCATCTCTATATGTACTAACATAACAAAAAAAAACATTGTTAAAATCTTTAAAATATCAGCAAATACGGAGTTAATAATCGATGCGTACTCAAAAACAATTTTGCCAACGATACGTGAAATACCAGAATTAGATCTGATTATTGTTAACCAATCTCTATCGATATTCAGAATTCTTGACGAAAACATTGATACTTTCAGTGATGTTGCTCGAGAAAAGGTTTGTAAAGAAGTCAAATCAGCAAGGTTGGAAGAAAAGATTCATTTTTACTACGATATCAGTGAAGAAGATAATGTTCCACTTCCATCTTTTAACACTCTAGACAATCGTCAATAAGAAATTATTAGACTGAATTTGAGAAAATATTCACGAAACTATATAATGTTAAAATTAGCTTCTGTTATTGGTCTTATCCTAATTGAACGAGACAGACTCTGAAAAGTAATGCTAAAAAATTAAATAATCGCATCCGCAATTATCAGACAACATCTTGTTCTCAAACGATTTACGTTTGATCAAGCAAGCTTTGTACTAGGGTTTATTGATGAAACAGAAAGAGAATAAGTGATATTGTAAATAAAAAAGATTTATATGAAAAAGAAACAGAAAACACGTTTGATTCCTACAGCGGGTTAAATAAAAATGAGGTATTAACAGATGAACGATATAAAGATACTTTATCAGATATTTATGATAGAGATTTCATAGCTGATCCCGTCAATATCAAGTTCCTAGAACGTTTTCGTTCAATTGTTGGTACTAGAACTTTCATTATCATGTTACAATTGTGAACAAATATTGTATAATTAGAAAATATCATCGATTTCAATCATATTTCAGAGGAAATGTCAAAACATGATATGGATGCAATAATAACTGGCTTTATCATGAAAACCTTTGCTGTCTAAAACAATGCTACAAATGCTATATCAAAATACTTCGTGTAACATCATATTTACCACTGCTAATTTCAAGAGAAGCATCATCGTTTTTTTTTTTAATCTGGTTTTTGTGTATCTCTTGGAACAGCGGTTAACTAAATGGAGCCTCGACTTGGATCTAAAAATTTGCTTTTAAAATAACAAGTATCATTTATAAAAAAATATTTCATCACATACGATCTTATTTGCGAGTTGCAAAATATTATATAGATCATTTAATACTCGAGATTGGTATTATTGACGGTATGTTAACAAACATTCTACCAATGAGAGTTAGCAGGTATGAGAATAATTATCAAAATAAAAAAACTATGGTGATCCTAGTCTTAACTTTAGAATGGATCTCAAAGTACAAAGCACTTCCTAATAAAATTTTATCTGGACGTTAGAAATAAAATAATCTCAAACAGAGGCTGTGAAGCCAAACCTGATGGGTGTGGTCGGCAATGGTCTTGTTGGAGAGGATTGGGGGTTTTCTGATGCAGAAACCACTTGCGCTGGGAAAATACAGCCAAATTGTATTGGTTTGGAGAAATTATGGGTGTCTGGAATATAGAAATTGGCCATTGGGCTAGAAATCTCCATTTTATTTACTACTACGCTGTGTTACCCTTGTATATGGGTTTCCGTGTCACGTTATCTTGCTAAATGTGGGGAAGGGGGCAACAGGCGAAATCACAAAGTTTTTTTATGGATCTTGTTGTTTTGTACTTGATTCTAACTGTATCTTAAAATTTAGCGTTACTTCATTCTAAAATACTGTAGTTCTATTTTCTTGAATTCTTCTTTGCGTTATACTGGAATTTCTAAATGCTGAATGGCCAATCTCTTTTTGAAGAATATAGTTTAACAAAACTAACAAAATGAGCTTTTTAAATTTATTTTAATCTCTTTCATGTGCTCGAACGGAAAAAACCCCATACTTTTTCTGAAATGTTCAGTGACTATTTGCAGTCAAATACTCGGTCTTTATACTTTTATTATGGCCTAGAATGATTTCTTTGTGTCTCAAGGAAAATAACATATCTGTCCAAGCATATAATTCCCTGCCAAAATATATCATCTTTTCATTAGACACTATGATTTTATAAGGAATTACAGCAATGTCCTCATTTCTAACATGGTTTGTTTTGTTGGATTTTTTTAATAAGAAGAGGTGGAGCAGTAAGGATGAGGAGGATATTGAAAACAAGTAAACACTAATCAAATGGTATTCTTTAATTCAGTCTACAAAGATTACAGTTGGATTTATTATTCCGATACACAAAAATTTTAAAGTGATAATTTTAAAACTATTTACAAAAAATAAAGTGGTATTTCTTTTTAATTCAGTAACTAAATAGGCTTCAAATAAAAAAAGAAAAGAATAAACTTTCTTTGTCTTTCCTTCTATTTATAATTCATTAAAAATCTAATGTTGGTATTATCATAATATCATTGATTTAAAATTTGCGTTTAGTCCTTTCTAGCCTAGAATTAAAGAGGAATAATCAGAAGAATCACACTCGAGCTCTATTTTGAGGATGATTACACAGAAAAAAGCTACTTTGCCATCTTTATCACGTTTTTAGTTCTTAACATTTCTGTAAACATTTTAAATGAGCGTGATAATCGGCAATTTTTGGAAAACACATAACTTCCACGACGTAAACGTGGAGTTTTAGTCATATAAAAACTAGATTATATTCTCACATTAACATACAAACAATTAAAATATATTCATATAATGAAAATGAAAAATAGCTCAAAGACATTCAATAGAATATACTGTTGAGTGAATGACACAGGTATAAAACACTTAAACATGAATAGTGCGAGTGTCTACTGATGTTGATGTTTTGTAGCTTAACGCCATTTTTCAGCACACATGATGGGCTAGACATGACTGCCAGTATTAACGATGGAGGAAGAAACCGGGAAATCTGCGGAAAGAACCACC
>QKMX01350493.1:861-13527 GCA_003401595.1 Venustaconcha ellipsiformis
AACTTGCATGTGAATGTGCAAGAATTTCTTTGTCACCGTACTTTGTTACTTGGCACCATACATACCATATAAGCAATGTCACATTATACTGAGGTAGGATCAATATCATTTCATCCCTCAGATGAATTTGCACTAAGGCCTGTGTTGTGTAGGGAACTGTGTTATATTGAGGTAGGGTCAGTATCATTTCATCCTTCAAATGGATCCATGATCAGACTCGTGTTGTGTAAGGAACCATGCTATACTGAGGTAAGGAAAATATAATTTCATCCCTCAGATGAATACATGATTATGCCAGTGTTGTATATGGAACTATCTTATACTGAGGTAGGGTCAGTATCATTGCACCCCCACCCCCGATGGATCTATAATTACATCAGCGTTGTATAAGAAGCTGTATTATACTGAGGTAAGAACAATATCATTTCAGTTTTCAGATGGATTTATAATCAGGTGTTTGTTGTATAGGGATATGTGTTTTACTGATGTAGAATCATTATCACTGCATCCCTCAGATGGATCCATGATCATGTCCATATGGTATAATGGACTGTGTTATACTGAGATAGGATCGTTATCATTTCAACCCTCAGACAGATCCATGATAATGCCTGTGTTTTTTAAGTAAATGTTGAACTTAGATAGGGTCAGTACGGTTTCATCCCTGAGATGGATCCATGATCATGCCCATTTTATATAATGGAATGTGCTAAACTGTATCAGTTTATAGATGTACCACAGTATTTAATTATACAACCATTGTGCTTTTGTATGAGTTATAGTGTTGATTTCTTCTGATAGGTAAGAGATCATAAGAAGAAACAAAAGAAAGAGGCAAGGAAACATCCAAACAAAAGTAAGTATTTATATTCATTGCAGAGCCCAAAATTAGAATTTCTTTTTTCACTGATTCTTTGTGCTATACACTTGTGTGTGCGCACCATATTCAGTTCATTGGACAGGTGTAGATAAATAAAGAGCCCTGCCTATTGTCATTTGCAGGACTGGCACACCTTTTTATTTATGGCACAGTGCCTTTTCCAAATTGTAATGTTTACAGTGTACCATGATTAGATACATCAGTACATATTTTTTATTAGAAATTCTTAGTGCATTTAGTTGCAGTTTTGAGTTAAGTCTTACACACTTCAGATGTTTTGAATAATTTCATGGCTTCTGCTGAAATTAAATTATTTGAAAGAGGAAAATGTATGAACCAGTCAGTTCAAATGGAGCTGATTAGAACAAAGCAATGACGTTAAGGAGGTTTTATTTTTAAAAAATCAGAGGAACCTGAACTAACCAGATGTATGAGCTGCAAAGAAAAAGTTAATTCTGTATCAAAAAAGTATTCCTTAACCATGCTAAAATGAAAAAGAACTGGCACTTTTATCTGTGCAAATGGCAACGACCACCTTTCTGCAGGTGCCCTAGGCTTAGCACGGGCTGGCTCCTGATGTGCCATTAGTGTTGACCACAACTAATATTCCATCAGAAAAGGCCTCTGGAGGAAAGTTCATTAACATTCAACAGTGAAAATCTCATCAAGAGCTTTGATCTGTTACTTCATTGCATAATATGGATTATAATTGTGCATTGGCCCATCAAGAAACTTTGATTTGTTCATTGTGGAACATGGCTTACCTTTGTACATTGGCCAAAATTGATAGGTCCATCTTGAGAACTTGCAAGAGATACCAAAGCACTTTCAGAACTGTCCTTAAATTGGAAAATTATTTCATACAAGCAGAAGTAAGGGTATTACAGATAGAGTACTTGTATATTGATTTAGTAGCTATATTCATGTACATAAATGAACAGTTTTCAAGTTCCTAAATGATAATAATAGTTGATAATAATTTCTTACCTGTTTTGATTTTTTTGAAAGGGTTGTGCATGCTTACAGTTATTTATGAAATTGCACACTATTTTGTACCCTACAGGTGCATGGAAAATTTTCAGGTTTGTTTTAGKCTGGTGCCATCCCAGTATATAAGTTTTATTAGATATATCAGGTATTCATGCTTTTATAGAGATCACTGCAAATTTATTGATCCAAGAAGAGAATTATAAAGAGCTTCAGTGATCCGTCTAAAAATTAACCAGCCTTACCTGTTTTGATTTTTTTGAAAGGGTTGTGCATGCTTACAGTTATTTATGAAATTGCACACTATTTTGTACCCTATAATATCACTGCAAATTTATTGATCCAAGAAGAGAATTATAAAGAGCTTCAGTGATCCATCTAAAAATTAACCAGCCTTAGAAGCAGTTCAAGCCCTATAATAAAAGTAACGTTATTTCTCACGTAATGGTACAAGTGAGTTTGACAGGATAATACCTTTTTATATTGAATGCTTTGTGATAGGCAAATAAAAGAAGTATAAAAGTTAATGTTTATGCTATGGTGTGTACATTCGGTCGTAGTATTTTGCTTCTTAATACACTACCTTTATAAGAATATCATAGATAGTGGGCCCAAACTCAATCAGATTCTAGTTTTTTCCTCAAATTCCTTGTATAATCAAAAACTTTTCTCCCTTTTTTTTCAAACGGAAATGGAAATCACCCCCCCCATTAAATTTTCAAATCCGTAATGTATTCAACATATAGCTTCTTACTCCTATCTTAATTATTTTCTTTTTATTCAGAAATCATTTGCTGCATTCAGCCCTTATTTGCCATTTTAGCTGAAAGTGTTGTTGATATTTTCATTCCTTAATAGTTGTATCAAAATTTATTATAAATCAGGCAGTAATTAGGTATATAATGTTGTTTTAAAAAGTGATGAAATTTATTATCTTTGTAGAATTGCTATGTATGAGTTTAGATGAGTGCTTTTGTCAACATGTTTCTCTTTTATAGTTCGGCGGAAGGACCCTGGAATTCCCAACAGTCTTCCTTTTAAGGAGGCTATACTTAGGGAAGCAGAAGAACGGAAAAGAAGGGTTCGTTATTTCTGTACTAGTAAATGTAGATTGTTATTGGCAAAATCTATATGTATGTATTCTTTTTGGATGTTGTTTTGATTTATATCATTTCTCTTTGACAGTACTACTTTTAAAGTGTCACAAGTAGTCGGAAGTTTCAGTGCTCTGTTTGCCTGTTCCCTGTTGCATTGGAACACACAAACTAATTAAAATTTCCTTATCAAATGTTAGCAGCTGACTAACAGAATGATGATTAATGTTTGTTTGAATTCAGCAAATATTTTACACAACGAAAACATTTGCATGTGAGTGCTGTGGAGGCTCATTTATGTTTAAAGTAGAGAACATCCTGAAATTGTTCGTATTGAAATAAATTGAAGATCGATTTGGAGTAAGCACATTAAAACTAAAAAAGTGAGGTGTGTTGGAAGGAGTTTTATTTTGTACCCAATTAATCTTATATGCTTGATCAGGCATTCGATGCAGCTGCTCTGTCTGTATGTCTGTATTACATATCCAAATTGGAACTATTTACTTTGACATCCACATGTAAATATTTTTAGACACAGTTAATCAAACTTTTATAAATCCCATTTGTTTTAAATTATGGTAAAGCTACAAATATTTTGAAAGCATAGAAATGAGGTATGTATTTAAGACAATCGCAGTCATAGTTTGTTATGAGTAAGGGGAAATAACTCGTTTGATTTTGCTTATGAATATGTCTCGGCCTTGATGCATTCCATGCCAAATCAAAGTCACTCTATCCACCAAACTAAAACAAAGCACATATATAGTTTTATATTTCTCATCATTGCTATTGAATTTTAAGTCGGATTCAATTACTTTGTGTCATGTATCAAACTTTTTACATTTTATCATTTTCAGAGTCATATTATTCATTACTTTGCAGTGATATTTTAAATGATGCTAGTGTTTAAGAAATAAAATGGATGAGTCACCAACAGACATGTTTTAATCAGAAAGTGTATTAAGCTATATTTAGCACAGAAGAGCTACCAAGAAACTTGACAAAATATTTTCTTCATTGTGCCATTAAACTTGTGAGTCACTGTAGTTTAAAACAAGTCAGTTTAGCAAACAAATTTACAACTTGCCTGATTTTGATCATGTAGAGACACCCTTTTTATGTCAAAACTAAGCATTTCCCTGAAAGCTTTTCCTGCTTTAGGTCATTTTATGGTAAGTCATTAAAAAAAAAAAATGTACATGTTGCAAAGTTTTTATCCATTTTAATAATGTCATACAGGGCTCAAAAACTCCACCACTCATATTTACCAGCGGCAAGATGCTTGACCACTTGGATTGGGGAATTTTAAGCAGATTTGATCTTATGTGCAGTGTTAGATTAGTTAAACTGATGCAGGACAAGTAAAAGTTTCAAGTCATTTACCCTATGGGACACTTACCCTATGAGACACTTACCCTATTGGACACTTACCCTATTGGACACTTAGCCAACTCAAATTTGGTTGTAAAACCTGTAAACTGGTTATCAATCTGAAAATACTTGTGCCTTAATTGACTTGTTATATAACAAGATATTTGCAGAACCAATAATTAAATTCAATACTTCTTTTCTAAGTTAATCACTTATTATGACTTGTGATTTCACTTTGATTCAGTTTTGTAACTGAAGTACAAGTACTACCATATTTTGTATTATACATTTATGCATTGAATACATACCGTTTATACTTGCCTTTAAGTTGAGTCCAGCTGCAAACAACATAAAACCTGACCTACTGTTGCATAATATGCTGACAGATCAGTGTCTATTTTATTTTCTCCACTGATTACTCAAAACAAACTGCACATACCCAGATCTGCTTGTGCATTATGTGATAGCAGATCTGGGTCTGTGCAGTTTTTCAGTTCATCTATAAGCAGCTATGCACAGTAGTACATGAAACAACTTTCTGTTCATAATTTCCCCACAAACTTCTCTTGGTCGCCATGTATTATATAGTAGTAATGAATTAAACCTTTGTAGTATGGGTTACAAATTTGATTGAACAGCCAATATTTATACTGTATTGAATTAGAAAATTATTAATTTGTGTGAAACTTCATTTACAATAAAAAAGTGTGGAAAAATTTTAATTAAAGTTCAGTTCTGTGTTCAGAACATTGTTTCCCATGACATGAAGTATTAAAATTAATTACTTGAATCAATATAACAGAACATTAAAATTTTTAATATTATAATCAGGATTTATAATTCAAACAATGGATTTTATCTCATTCAGATAGAGGAAGAAAGAGAAAAACAGAAAGAAAAAAGAAAAAAAGACAGAGAAAAGTTGTTGAACAAAAAGAGGAACTTAGATAATCTCGTTAAAGATGCACTGAAGAAAACTGCCGATTATGAAAAGAAGGTAATGATTGGTATAAGTTTTTTTTTTATTTCCATATTTATTGTTTGAGATAGGTCAGATGTCTTGAATCAGAATATGACACACATCTGCCAATTTCATCAGCCTGAAACTTTGAATCCATTATTGCTTATGTATCAGAAGAAATATAATAATAATAATGTAATTACAATTTCTATGCAGATTCTCTGAAGTAATGTTTATTTATTCATTGTTTTAGTTTACTGGTTTTTAAATTTAAAAGTAGCAAAGTTAGCTTCAAAGGATATTTGTTTTAGTAATTTAAGTTCATATGGACATTAATCATGCAGAAATTAATATTTACAATTTTGTAACTGTAACTGAACAGTAATTGTAGCATTGAGCAAAATTGATAAATATTAAATATTGTGAAGGACATTTTCATTGGTATTTGTTTTTATGGATATGATGAAAATGGCATTATTTGCAATTTATATTGGTGGTTTTTAACAACGTCAGTTTAAATAAAAATAATAATCATACTCTGTGACTACAAGGGAATCCACATCATCTTAAAGTAGACGAGTCCAGTCTATAATAAATGGCTTTTTTTTTCTTTTACAGAAAGGAGCTCATGAAAAGACAGAAAAGTATACAGGAGGAAAAAATGTGGAGAGCTCCTTGAAAGCATATTATAAGGAATTCAGGAAGGTATTTAGTTACATGTAACTTGATCAGAACTAAGTTTCTGTACATGATAAAGCTCTCCCCTTTTTTGTGTACCTCATTATAATACTATTGGATATAATGTGGTACTAATGTGCACCCTATGACCAAATTATACCAGTGTATGTTAATATGGGTTGAAAGAAATCGAGGTGAGACTTTATTATTGTATTTTCATTTCCTTTTCCATATACCATGTTTAATAAATTATGACAATGCCTGCTATACCATGACTCAGTACAATGTGCTAATTTCAAAACATTGCAGTTTTCAATTTGACATGGTTCGATACATAATGCACTCAGCAGTTATGGACAACAAATACTGCATTATAACAAGGTTTGCATTATTGGATAATTTCATGATTTGCCTTTCTTGGGTTTATTGAGTGCTCTGTAGTGAGAGTTCCTGCCTCCAATTTATGATCTTTGGCACTCCAAGTTGGAACTAAAATTGTTGTATTTGCAACTAAAAATTAAGAATTGATGAGTTATAATTGCAACTGGTCACAGTTTGGCAACCTTTATTTTTAGCAACTTGAAAACGACATCAGACTGATTTCAAGTATATATCCTATTTTATGCAACAAAAAAAAGCTCCATTTACCAGTGTAATTCACAGCATAATCCATTTACAGTTGTGAGACTGACATTTCCTTGATTAAGTCACCATCTTTACGTGGGGTCATAAGGCTTACTGCCTAAATGTGACAAGACTAATACATGACATGTATGGTCATTGTCAAGTAGCAGTACAGTTACGCAAATATGTAGACATGGAGGCAAAGGCAAATAATAAATTATTGTCTGTCGAAGCACTATAATTGCAGATATGGCTTCAGCTTTATTAATATAAACCATTGTCACAGGAAAATGAAAAATAAGGTTCTTTAGCAGTGAATCTGAGGCCAGACAGAAAGCAGACGGATGGTATAAGAGAACTCAGAATAGACTCGTTGACTGGTCTGAGGTTGAAACAGATGGCAGGGTACCTGTGCAGGTTTGGAATTCAGGAAAAAGTCTTAAATTTGAAAATATGCTTTTCCAGGCCTTGGAAAGGTCTGGAAAAAGTTATAAAATGACTTAAAAATCTGGAAAAAGTCATATAAATTTTTGTTGTTCCCATTCACATGATGTCATCAACACTCTTTCCCTTCACTAAGTTTAATTTTCATATTGGGTCCTGGACAAGACATTCTGTCATAGTTTCAACCATGCATCGAGGAAGGTTTACCAATTCATGTTAAAAGTACAGGCTACCTAGACAATCCTAAAGGCCCAATCCTGGCACAATTCGTATTAGATGATTCAGTTCAGCAAATAGGCCTACTGGCTGGTGATAGTGATGGCAGTTTATTTTAAAGCTTTGAATTACATCAAATCATTGGAACCAAAAAAGTGTTATAAGTGAGAACTTTAGCTGATACAGCATGACTGAAACTGAGCTTTGAACTGAGTGTGTCATGGATGTAATCAGAACAGGAACTGATGTCATTTTGAAAGCATGAAAATTGACACACCATATAACAAATTCATAACTTTTAAACACTAGATCTATAATTTTAATAGATCTGATTACCAGCATTAGAGCTAAATTTTTGGACTATTCATTTGGTGAATATTAGGATAAATCTCAGGGCTTAATGAGATGGATTAACTCTTATCTTATTCTTGAGGAGTGTTTTAATAAAATGCATTGATATTTTCTTTACTACTCAGTTTATTGGTAGAAGAATGAGTGCAATTTAAACAATGAATAGTAACACGGATTTATATTCTTTGATTCATACGATTATTTTTTTTTTTCAAAGTAAATCATTGCAAGGTGAATTCTTATGTAAAATCAGGGAAGATTTACCACCAAATTATCCTAGATAGGAATAACGTAGGGATATATGTTTTTACTCTTTTCTGAATTCACTTGAAGGGATATCACAGATTTATGTAATTTATTGTACTATAAAAAGTGTTTATATTTTTAACATGTTTGTAAATCCCCAGAGTCCAGAAAATTTTGATTTCAATTTTTAATAAGCTTTAGGCATGATATCTTAAGGTTTATGAGTGGAAAAATAAAACAAAAACATAAATATGTAATGATGAGAGTAAATCCAAAAATGTTTAGTTCTTCTCAAAAATACATCTTTCAAAATACCTTGAGCATAGCTACACATAGCCTTAAAAGGAGGGTTCAGATCAATTTCATAAATCTAAAAATTAAATTATGGAGTAAATATATTTGTTTGATCAAAATACCACTAGAGATTACATTAGTAAAAAAATCTTACATCTTATTTTTGATCTAAAGTATCGAAAAGACATTATCCATGAGCAGTGAAAATAAACATAAGGAACAGTTTCCAAGCTTGTTCCATCTGGCTAAACTAGCCATGTATATGCCCCATCAGCAGAGGTGTGTCAGAATAGAACAATATTCCTACACTGGTGAGGAACAGATTAACTCAGAAAAATCAACAGATTAATGCATATGCAACTAGAGGTAACATCTTTTTTTAAAGATTTTTATTTCATTAGGACTCTAACAAAGTGTAGCTGGAAGAAAGATAGATGGATATTGTAGTGTTAGGTATATAGTAAACTATAGCCATTTCATCTTCTCCCTCCTTTTTGTTCCTTTCCCCCTTTTTTTTGGTAACAAGTGGGTAAACCAAACCCCACATATTAGATAAAATCCCGGCAGCATTTCTGAAGTGAAAGCACTTGAGTTGCAGCTGGAGAAGTAGAGAAGTTAAACGGCAATGGTTGACATCTGGGTTACAATGACTTTCTTTTTAAGTATCATTTTCCTTTCATATTACTCTTATTTATTTCTGTATTTTTGTGTTTGTTTCTTGTATTTAAATTAGTAACTGAAGCAGAAAACTTGATACCATGAGTGGTCACTTAAAACTGGTCATTTAAAAGTCATTGAAGTCAAAGAACCACTGGCCCATAGGATGCTGCTGGCAAACATTCTCAAATACCTACATTGGCTGATCCCAAGACTCAAGCCCAGTGGACAGAGGTCAGTGATCTGTAAAGCAAGTGCCACTTGGCGGCCAGGGGGCCCTTTAACCAGATGGGAAAGAAACTATCCCTTGCTTGAAGAACTTTTAAGATTTACACAAAGGATGTCAATTTGTCAACAAAGATGACTGCCATTGCTAAAATAGAAAAACATTTCAAACTTTATCTCGGAAAATTTTCTCAGTAGTTTGACCAACTTTGATATGAAGCCTCCTGGCATCATGGCATAAAGACTTTTCAGTCTTATGTTTTATATAACCTATACCATCACCAGCATCCATTGACCCAGATTTCTTGGCCAGTTGCTTTTACATTTGTCTAATATGAAAATGTCTTATGTGAATGATTTCAGGCAGATTTGGAACTCTTTATTCTGTGATATTTCAGGTTGTTGATGCTTCTGATATTTCAGGTTGTTGATGCTTCCGATGTCATTTTGGAGGTGTTGGATGCCCGAGACCCACTGGGTAGTCGATGTGTAGAGATGGAACAAGCCATTCTCAGTGCCTCAACTAAAAAAAGACTTGTTCTGATCCTTAATAAGATAGGTTGGTATGAAGTGGACTTATTTGCTTGTTCTTGGTTTTGCTTGTTAGCAAGAAACAGGGTTTAACATTACAATTAAGTAATATCCTGAAATTTCAAATCATGATGAATGGTTCTTTTACTAGAATTTAAAAAGAGCAGGAAATAACAATATGAGACTATGAATGTAACCAATGTTGTTGAAAAAAATTATAGATTTATGCAGCACTCGAATAGGTTATTTTAGACAAAAGTTTTCATCTGTTCAATTAAATACAGTTATAGGCATTGATACAAGCCTGTCTATAAATCATAAAAAGATTTAATTAGTTGGACAGCTGTATATGACAACATATTAGTTTCTGAAGCCATAAAGTTGAAGTCCAGTTTTGGGGTGTATTTTGTTTGATTCGAGATTTTTCCTGCATGGAATAATCACGATTGCATATGAAGAAATTTAAAGAAAGACATAAATGAGTATTTATTAGATCTACTTGTCATCAACCAGAAGAGATTATAGGATGGCCTGTTGTTCAGTATCCATCCATCCATTGACACAAGTTTGTTATCACTACTCCACTTAAAATACTTGAGGTACTACCATGAAACTTGCAAATTAATCCCAAGGTATCATTGGTTGTAAATAAAAATGGTGCTGCTCAGATATCCAATGTGGCCTCAGCATCTTCCATGTTGCAATCTTGTTCTTGCTATTCCTCCTAAAAGTATAGTCATATCAAAGTAAGATTTTTATTAAAAGTTTTTTTGATCTCTGGTTGGTTCCAAAATGAATATGGTACGGCTTTGACATCCATTGTTGCCATTAAAGTAGCCATCTTGTATTTCTAGCTATTGCAGTTCCTTAGCATATGGTGTATAGATGGTACTAAATGACTGAACTGAAAGTGAAACCAGTATGGTTGCCATCTTGAAAGCTTATTATTGCTATTTTTCAGGATAGATGGTCATAAAGGCGTGATTTTCTTGTTAGTCATAAATGTGACGCTGATGTGTCATCCATTAAGGTTGCCATGGCAGCCATCTTGAAGGTCTTGGTATCAGTACTTCTTAATTAAAAAAAAGTCTATCAACATTAGCTTGCAGAGTCTGGCTGATCCTAAATGAAAAAGATACCAATCTGTTATCAAATATAGCCATCATGGTGGTCATCTTGACAATCTTATCACTACTTTTCCTAAACGGAAAGTCATAATACCAGTCTGACATCCAGTATAAAAATGGTGACCATCTTTGTAATTGCTATTTTGGTTGAATGGATGATATACCAGCATAGATTTTGTTTCCACAGTCAGCAGTTTTATAGAAGAAATGGTCTTGTCTTGGATTCCTGGAAAATATTTTTGGTCATTACAGTGTCCATCTCATTCTAATTGGAGGTTAATATACAAAAAATATTGTGATATCCAAATATTTTTGTAATATGTGATAAATATTATATGCCGAATTTACCATATATGTTTGGATAGAATAAAAGTTGGTACACCTTATTATTTTTTAAATATTTTTATAATGCGTTGTAAGTTTTGGGACATTTCAGGTTAGTATTTTTTGTCTTCATTATGTTTTGGGACTTGACTGAAAGGTTCTTCCATCTGTGTGAATTGTTAGTTCAACTAGCATGACTAGTGAAGCATCTTGTCTAATCAGGTTGACTGAACAAGGAATGGTATTGACTGAATAAGTCTATCTACTGTTTGAATACACAACTGGGTTTCTTTTTTAGTTGAATTCATGTGTGACATGCTTGCCATAGCTAACATCTATAACCATAGTTCTCGGAACACTAACCAAATATTTTAATCTCCCAATGTAATTTCATTTTGTTATTTTGTTGGAGAAAATAAGCCATGAAAATGATCATTGCATTTCTTGTGTACTATATTTATACCAAGGTTGCTTTTATTAATGAAAATCATATTGAAAAAATTATTACATAGCTGTTGACTGCTATTACTTCATTAAAACGGTTGCTGTCATAAACATAAAAATCATGCACTAAACTGCTTTTTAATTCTCAAAGTGATCTATAACTTTAAATAATCACTTTTGAGCAATCGGTTTTTAAGCATAATATTGGCAACATGAGATACTGTGTTGTTTGGATAGTTAAAGTTAGGGAAAAAACATCGAGAGTCAAGATCACTGTGACTCAAAGAAAGAAAATGGTTTCCACACAGTAATATTGGAAACATATCACATACCTTAAGCAAACATTGTGGGTGGCTTGCACTTGGTTAAGGTAATTGCCTGTTGATTTTAAGGTGAAAAGGTTCAATATAAGCCTAATAAAAAAAAATATTTGTTTCCTCACTGCAAGTAAAAGACCACATACCTTCACTGAGACCAGTGGTGCTGATGTTTATTTCCAAATGTTTGGGACAAGGAAGTAAGATGTGATTATAATAAGAAGCCATAAAGGACCATGCTATTTCCATCATAATATTCAATATTGATGCATGCAATGTTGTTAACTGTTAACTGCAATGTTTACTGTATTTCCTTTCAGATTTAGTTCCTAGAGAGAATGTTGAGGCCTGGCTGAAACATCTGAAGAATGAATTTCCTACCTTGGCCTTTAAAGCCTCAACACAGACCCAGAGTGATCATCTGGTAAACATTTTAGAATTAAGAGCTGTATCAACTTTCTCCGTTTTTCCTTGAGTTGAATTTTGCATCATTTTAAACCTAGAAAAATTTTCAATTAATCACAGAAAGCAATATCTTGATTGACATGCATTGGGAGCAGCTATTTTAGTCAGCTGTCTGCTTTAGGCAGTGTGTTATTTCCCTAGTACCAGATATAAAGAAATTTCAGTCACAGAACATGAAAGTTGCATGAAGGTTTACCAGCATTCTATCCATTGTGCTTGCCGCTAATGCACAGAACTTCATCTTATACCAGTCCTATTTAGAAGTTTCTTAATAACTGTGCATCAGATCAATTCTGATTTTTTTATTATGTAGAGCATTTTGGTCCAGTCCAAAAAAAATCATTTGTTATGCCAATTTTTCTCTGCTTATTTCAACCCCTGTTAAGTTTATATCGGGCATAAGTTTCGGACCAAAGTAACATAAACCAGC
>QKMX01350522.1:1554-21004 GCA_003401595.1 Venustaconcha ellipsiformis
ATGTATGTATGTATGTATGTATGTATGTATGTACTACATTATCTCAATTTTTACACCACACTACATATATCTCGGTGCAAACATGATAATATCCATTTCGTCTTTAAGTGAACGGATTTACCTTTGTTTAATTCCTTGCCATGAATTTGAAACCAGTGATACCTTTTGCGATCATGACTAGCTTCAACTATGTTAAGTAATGTCGCTATGTTAATCGCCTTCACTATCTAGCAATCCACTTGGATTTTTTAATTATTCGTCCACTCACCAGCTCGTCGATCACATATGTGTGTTAGTCTAGCAAAATAATTCCGTCACTTGATCTCCTCAATGTTTTCGGTGTAATGACATACTAAACGTAATACTGAGATAAACCTTGATAATTATTTGAATAAAGTAAAGTTCTTCGTAAAGATGTGCTAACATGTATTTTATAGTGTAAATTTGTCCATAATCATTGAAGTTCTTCTGCTATCAAACTTTCAATTTTAGAATTAAATAGTTCTATAAAGTAGTTCACACCGATGCTTAAATGGAACTGATCGGTTTAAAGAATTTTGAAGTTTGGACTAGCTGTATCCAAATGCACGTAAAACATGTTTTTGAAGGGGTGAATGGCCCAATCCGCTAAATGATTGCTTAGAAACAGGTCCGAAATTGGAGCATTTTTAAAAAACCTATTCCTGCTGACACAAACTGATGCATCAGCCCAAAACTAGAAGCGCGTGTACACTATTCACTGTAATCAAAGGAGTCAAAATTGCCCTGACTAAGATGTTTCGATTCATATTCGCCTATCCGTTCACTTCGAGTTAAATCGACTTGAGTTAAACAGAGAAGAATAGTGTCTGTATTGTAGTACTTGTTCAAAAATTGAGCAAATCTGAGCAATATAGTTATTTTCTTCAGTCAGATGTAGTGTCATGGAAGAAAATATATGTTGCATACAAAATTGACTCCATTGTAACGCATGGACGAAATGCGAAAATTCCGAATGACCACTGACCAATCCTATCGCGCTAACTTTAGATGGTATATTGATCATGGAGGATACTGCTGCAAAAGTAGGACAGAATCATCACAAGTATTTTTGTATATACAGTCCTGATATTTGATGGGTGGCTTCGCATTAGAAATCAAAACGGTCCTAAGAGGCATACGTGTACTTTTTATGCTCCATTTATTTTTTTGTTTACAATTTCACGTTGTCATTTATGTTAGTATCCATTAAATGAAAATAGAGGCTGTAGTGACCTACTTTTCTTAAAGTGGATAATATACGTGATCAACCATGTACCGGCGAAGCAGGCGAGACAGCTTTATACAAAACAATGCTGGATAATTCTTAGCACTGACATTCAATTATTTTATCAATTGTAAGCAATTCGGAAAGAAAATGCTTAATATGGTTTGATTTATGAAAGCTAAATACAGTAACAACTAGTTCGTGCAATTTCATTTGTATGCTCTCTTGTTACTCTTCTTTTTTAAGATATTAATATTTTTCGTCTTCCAAATAAAACTGTCTAAAAATTGTTTTCAGCTCCTGATGTCCGTAAATTCGTATATGTTGGATGCATTCAAGGACATACATGTGACGCTAAATATACAAATAATGTGCCATAATGAGGAAATGTAATCTAATTCTTCTCATATTACCATAACTATAAATATTCTTGTAAAGGAAATTTTTACACATTGATTCCTTTTTTTTCCAGGTTTTTCGTCAATGATGTAGGAGAGGTCGTAAAGGGAGAGCAAGTCGCTAAGTAATTATTGCGTTTTTTAAACATTGTTCACACCAGCAAATGTTGTATTTTATGTTTATTGTGGTTTTTACACCTACAGTAATTTACATGCATTTAGTACAGACTGCACGATGAAATTGGTTATAGATATGGAACAAGGTCGGAAATAAGGTAAAACACGAAATGAATAAAGGACAATGTCGACTTAGTGATCACATGTTTCCTAAGTGATGGATTTGTGAAACCAAAATTACGTTCTGTAAAGACAAATATATCAGATTTGTTTTGTTTAAAGAATCTCCAAATTTAACAAATAGACCAAAAGTGAAATTTCAGTTCAAATTTGAACCCATAGCTTACAAGATGCAACCATCCATGCAAATACCTTATCAGGGACGAATTCTCATGATTTCACAACAGTGCCAATCAATTGTTATTACACAATTCTGACGCCACTAAGAAAATCACTGATACATTTACTGATATTTCCTGCACATTTGACAATCAGTGAAGAGTTGCATCATTTATTAGAAGGCACCATTGTTAAAGTCTAAAAAGAAAATGTGTTTACTGAGTTGAGCATCTGGCTTTTTTTGGGACGACAAACTGTGATGCGGTCGGTCCAGAAAGGTCACTTGAACAAACATTGGTACTTATTTCATTGAAATGCAAATATTTGCTTTTTAAAATGTTGCATAACCGATGTTGATTCATAATATATCGCGTACTATATAGTGCCTAACACCAATAAGATAAGTATGTGTGCATCTGAACGTATAACGCATGCATTAGATTTCACTGAAAAATGTAGAAAATTTAAAGCAATAGATACCGAACTTAAAACTGCTGTAATACTTAAAACCCAGCCTTAGATGAAGACAAATATCATGGGGCAAATCGGTTTTATTAGTTATAAAGATTTTAAAAATTTGATATTTACAAAAACTTTAGTTTAAGTTGTCTTGTAACGAACATTATATGAACTTTCCTTTTCACATTCGACGATTTCCCGATACATAGAATATCGGCATAATCGTAAGTTCTTCACCTGCGAAAGCATTTAATAGCTCACACAAGGACAAACGCTAGTAATAACAACCCACTATATTGTGTCACTGTATGGAGTATGAATATACGATAGGATACATAAAATATTGTTATTAATGTCGAGGTAGCTAGATAGATAAACACTATCATAAATAAAATTTATATGGAAAATATAATGTTTACAACTCTTTCTCTTTGCAGAGTTGTTCGAAGCAAAAATCCAGACTTCAAAGTCGGTTCCCTTGTTCTAGGACATTTTGGATGGAGAAATCTCACAAAAGTGTCAGACCTCTCGATAATGAGACCGATGCCAAATTTAGGGGATGTTTCACCGTCGCTGGCCCTGGGAGCACTAGGAATGCCAGGGTAGGTGTATGAACTCTTTAACGTGTTGTTTTAAGAGAAGTATTCTGGATAACAAAACGTCTTTTTGCTCCTGTGTTTCTTAATTTAGGTTCATTTTATCGTTTTTTTACTTCCTTTACTTTTACTTTCTTATACTTCTTTTAGTTCTTTTTTTCTCTCTGTAATCTGTAACTTATTGGAATCGTTTATTGCAGTGTGTCCATGTGGAAGGCACTTTGCCAGCATAGGTTCGATATGACCTTCAAAGTGATGACGTGCTGTATAACATTAAGTCACCTTGAACTAGTCTGGCTTTATATCCAAAAACGCACAGGACATATTCATAAATAAGTGAAATGCATGTCACTTAATATGAAAACTAGAATTACTGAAATATTTTTAAGTACGGAGATAATTGTCTGTTTAAATAATCAAATAATATTTATCCGACGCTTAAGACTTGGAGAACCCTGAGCGAGAATTAAATAATACTGATATTGGAAAGAATTCTTTTTCATGTACACGTTATAAAACCATTTCTAGAGCCATGGTGCCTCAATGCTTAAGCACGTCAGACTCGCGACCAAAAGGGTGCTGGTTCGAACCCTGCCATGTAATCAGTCAGCTATGGCGGCAATGGGAATAGCCCACTTGCATTGTGATGACCTAAAATAAGACGAATCTCTAGTGTACACTATTTACACATTGAAAGATCACACAGGGCGATATTAGAATCTATAAGATGGAATCAGTTTTGTCATATGTGCAGTTTAAACTGTTTGTACGGAAAACGGGACTGTACCATGTTACACTTTCGGTCTCAGGGACACAGTATACGATAATCTTGAGTTTAATTAAACTCTAAAGATAGACCTGCATTATTGGTTTTCTCCAGTCCTTTGGAGCCAAATAAAACTGCATTATAAACAGCATTATCATATCAGCTCCACATGCTATAAATGAATATTGTTTTTCTTTTTTCGTTTCTTTTTCTTGTTTTTCTCTTATTTCTTACACTGAATTAGTAAGCCTTAAGTAACTTGTTTATTTATTCCTATTCCACTGACCATTATTTTATGAATATGATTGTAAATAATGCTGAAGTCCTAATAGAGGTGAGAAAATGGACCAGAATTATCCTGACAATATCTAATACACTACTTGAGCAATTTGCTATGCATCCAGTTACATATCTTTGTTGCATGTCAAGATAGTTCATTGTTCATTAATCCCATCTCCATTGTCTTAATTGTCTTATAATAGCGCGTGATCATAACATCGCAGCTATTGAGATACCCATCCTATGACCATACACTGACATGATGGGTACATAAATACGAATTTTCATCCAAAAAGGGATTATCTCCTGGCCATAGTGGTGAAACTATTAAAACATTCATACTATAACCATTTGCATATTAACTGGGTATGAAAAGACAGATGTACATAACCAGCAAACATTGGCTCCATTGGGAGTCATCAAAATTATGGACCTAACCAAGAGGTTTAAACTTCGGGTTGGAGATCGAAAACATGGAAGCACACTGGTACATATTGTAACTTTACAAAATTCCAGTTGTACTGCATCACTTACGGTTCTTTTCGCTATTTTTTTTCTGTTTTGTTTTGGACACAGTTGTTGTTGTCTTGGTACGTTCACACTGGTAGCTTGATGGCGATCTGGCGTAATGCTTTCATATGCACTATTTTATTTTTTTTTTAAAATGACACAACTCCAGATATTTAATAGGAGTAAAAAATGTCTGATGCAATCATATTGTCACATTTGTACATGACTGACTGTCGTTCCCATGGCTTGCAAACGCAATGATCTGTCTGAAATATACATATACTTTGAACTCGTTTTCATATAGACTTGGAAGAGTGAAACTGATATTATTAAACTGAAAATATGTTTCTTCTTTATTCATTCATTCAACATCATAAACTGAAATCAAGTATTTTCAAGGACCGGAAATCGGTTATAGTTATTTTTAATTCCATTTTCAAGTGGTCGCCTAGCCAAAATGTGTTGTTTTTCTCAAAACCTAGTCAGGGTTCCTCTCACTTTCACCTCATTGCAGCCCCGCCTTAGCGACTAATCAAATTAACATCAGATCATTCCAAAATATGTGCTAAAATTACTTGAACATATATTTATGTATTAGATTAACAGCCTATTTTGGAGTATTGGACGTGTTGAAAGTCAAACCAGGACAGACGTTTGTCGTCACTGCGGCTGCCGGAGCTACGGGAAGTTTTGCTGGGCAGATTGCGAAATTAAAGGTATGGATTTGTCTTGTAAATGAACCATTGAAGTTACTAGATTTTAGAAACTATTGAAGTTATTACATTTTATCTCTGGAAGTTATTGCATTAGCTATTGAAGTTGGTACATTTTTAAAGTAATTTAGTCCTCTTGATGTGGAGTTTATTATAACGACGACGTAGCTTCAGTATTACAAGTGTTCTTACTCATGTGTTTACATTTTGGCCAGTCGGATTTTGCATGCCTATTAAGAATCAATCGGAAAAAAGAGATAAAACAGCTGCAAAAATGTACTTATTTTTCTTTCAGGGATGCAAAGTTATCGGTTTTGCTGGGAGTAAAGAGAAGTGCGACTTGATCAAAGAATATGGTTTTGACTATGCCTTTAATTACAAAGAAGTCACTCTCGAACAGGCCTTGTCCAAAGCTGCACCGGAAGGAGTCGATTGTTATTTTGATAACGTAAACATGCCTCTCCAAGTTCTTTTTTCTCAAAGACAGATATGCTTGAAACTGTAATTCTTCTCTCTTCCTTTCATTTTTTATGGATTGAGAAACGAGTAAGTGATTTATACTTGGATTGGCGCTTGTTCGAACTGGTCTATATGACTTTTTGTATGAATGTATGCAGGCATGTGTCTGCACAATTATTGTTTAGAAACGATTAAGCTATGTATATTCGCGCTTTGAATGGATGGATGAATAAATTGGATGGATGCTTCTCTCCTAAAG
Organism: Venustaconcha ellipsiformis; assembly: GCA_003401595.1. Lineage (NCBI taxonomy): Eukaryota > Metazoa > Mollusca > Bivalvia > Unionida > Unionidae > Venustaconcha > Venustaconcha ellipsiformis. The sequence goes on from QKMX01350522.1 coordinate 7,696, forward strand.
TAAAATAAAAACTCTTTAGTAATTGCTTCAATAGAGCAAACTGAAGGAATAACTCTTATTTCGAGTTACTAAGGATACGTAGGCTAGATGAGCTTACAAATTATTTTCGCCTACGATGATTTATATGCGTTGGTGGAGAGAGAGAGAATAATTTGTTTGAATGGATGATTTTCAACTTTCAAAGCTCCTTTTACTTATTTGACATCTTACCTTTCCTTACAGGTGGGTGGAGAATTCACAAATAACATCTTGTCTTTCATGAAAACGAAAGGTCGAATAGCAGTATGTGGTTCAATGTCTACCTACGGAATGGATGACAATCAGCCTACAGGTAGACACACACACACACACACGGATTGAAATTAAAAACGTCATATATGTACACAGGCACACTGTTAATCCATTTCACTCAGCCGTAAATAAGTAGTCGCTACCAGTTATGCAATCTGGTGTAAGTTTACAGTCTAAATTGTCTATATATGGAAGATTTAAGTCTGGACACATTTTAATTGCCCCCAAAATAGTATATTTTGGAAATCTAAACTTTTATTTTATCATTATTATCACTCAACGCATGCGACAATAGTTAAAATAAACTAAAGTTTTATGAACAAGTGAGTACATAATGAAAATGCCATAAGTAGGAAGGCAATCTTTGTTAAAAGTTTTAAGCCAACTTTCTTCGGGCAATAATGTTTTATACTAACGTCACTTTATGTAAGAAAAGTTCTCACAACGAATGTGATGATTTAGAGATGGAATTATGAACCAAGTGTATGCTCTAGGTATGTTATAACTTGGTCAAGTAGTGCGTTATATATTGTCAGGGTCATTTTTCATTTTCTGGCATCTATTAGGCCTAATGTCATTCTGGTCACAGCACACATTATGTAGAAAATTTTAGATTCAAGAAGGGTAGTGATGAATAAATCCAAAAAGCGACGAAAGGTAATAAAGCATTGGATATTAACTATAGCAATGTCAATTAAAATGTCCAAGTAGGACTATTTCTCTACACTAAACTATAAATTATTTTTTAATGGTTTAATAAATATGTATTGTTATTTCTATCTGGTTTATGTCAATCTGACATCCAGATAAATTTGCAAATAACCGGTCCTGTGACTTTCGGGGAAAGTGTAAACGTGCAATATAATTTAAACTTTACTGGGTGAAACCCATTGTTGCCTGAAAATCTCAACGTTTCATATTTTACGATAAAACTTGAATGCCTTAATTGCTTTTGTTTAAATTACTTTCCATTTTTTGCATTCCATTACCCAGGCCCCTTACCCTACCACACAATGCTAAAGAAAACACTCACAGTTCAGGCTTTCCTTGTCTACCACTACAGTCCTGAATGGCCAGCTGCCTTGAATGAGATGGTTCAGTGGGTGAAAGAGGTGAGGATACCCATCTATAATCTCCGTCATCGTCACCATAATTACCTTCACCTATAATTATTATTAGTAGCAGTAGTAATGGTAATAGTAGTTGTTGTTGCTGTTACAATAATGCTTATTATTGTAGCACTATAAATACTTCATCATTGATTAGAAACGAACATGTACTCGTGTGTGACAAATATCTGTATTTCACTCGTTTTTAAAAGCCCATCTTCTAAGACAATAGTGCGGGATATTGTAGGTATAGCGACAGAGAATCTTCTAATTACTATAGAGACCAAATAATACATGTTATCTCGAGGCACAGAAAATCAACAAAATTCAAAGTAGTTTCAAGACATTTGTTCATGTATTTCATTGCAGTTTTAGTTTCCTGAATGTTTATTGCCGTCTCTCATTTATGAAACCAGTTGACGTTTTTAGTTCTTCTAAAACTCATATAATGGACGTTTTTATTGCATTTTTGCATCTATTTTTTATTTTCTTTTAGGGGAAAGTCAAATATCAAGAGACGATAACAAATGGTTTCGACAATATGGTGGACGCCTTCATTGGTCTCTTTAAGGGAACAAATATTGGAAAGGCTGTTGTAAAATCTTAATAAGAATACACAGAATATCACCTAGATTCTCACAGTGAACAGCTGGGAATTTTACTAAGGAAGCAGGAAAATGTGATATTAGTCCTAATGTCATATGTTCTTGAAGTTCAATTTTTATTTTGTTTTAAAATCAAGAACATTTTTGTAAATACTTTTATCACATATGCATACTTATCGATGGCACGATACAATGTGATACATATTGCGCGTTGTTGCGTAATATAATGTATATCAACATAATCTAACATGATACTGCAATCTAATACCGTGCACTCGTCATTCTGCATTTTATTCTTTTAAAATCAAGAAGTAAACATTTACATGTGTTGTTGTGTATCGGCAACGTTTGCGCCGTTTATTTACGAAGCAATAAACATTACCGAAGGATAACGACACTTCATGTACATTTGATTATGTGAAAAGTATATAAAAAAATTAACTTGCACAAACATTTGTAGTTTTGGACTTATTTTGTTTCTTAATATTTTGTTTAAATGTGTTTGTATCTTGTATGATATTGTATCTTGTATGATGGTTGCCTTGATGACGGAGTGATTAATAGAGAAAACTAGCTGTATTTCACCAGTATAGCATTTTAAGTGCTGCATAGTGAACAGAATCAACACGGTTTGCGTGAAATGTTTATTTTTGTCTAGTACAAAAGTTAGCAAACGTTACTGCAAACTTAAATGTCTTTTTAACTCACAAAGCAGGACTTGATTGGGGATATATTTAGTCAAACTCTTGTCGTCTCCTTGATATTATTGTACTTTGTAGTAGCTATGCTGGTGTACGTTGTTAATTGCCGATTTGCAACTTTATGCAGAAGACGCTTTAAAGGTGCAACTTTCCAATTTCGAAAAATGTGAAGACTCACACAACAGACACACCACCACGCAAAGTGATTTCATCATCGTATGCTGTTCGATGCATGGTCTCTGATATGTTGGATTCTTGTGTTGTTTGGTTTAATCGTTCTGCTTCCACATTTTGGTATTCCTGTTATCGTTTATCAAGTTAGCTGCTGAGTTCCACTGTACGTGGATCTTTTAGTTTTTGTGAAATAACTCTATTCTTATCTTGCAAGCAGTCTTCTGTCTTCAATTTATTGGACAATACAATTTGGAAAGGTAGCTAAAACAATTTCAAGATGCCAGAAATGTTAATTTAAGATGAATTACGATCTGTCTGTAGCAATGACTGCTAATTTGATATGCAATTTTGTAGGTATAACGATGGATTCTGCTACATGTTTAAAGTATCAACAATAGAAAGACAGAATTTTATTTGGGAAAACAAAAAACACACAAACCTTTCCAAAAAAAGAATGATTTGAAAGATAGTTTACTTCTTTTTTTTCGCTAAACTATCTCAGAAACAGTGTTAATACTAAAAATTTCAGATTGATTTAGACGCCAGAAAACCCAAGATATTTAGAAGCACTAAGGCCAAACAGTTAATCAGACAAGCCATTAAAGATACCCAATGTTCCATCAATCTAATGTTTTCGAAGACAGCTAACTACACAAAACCTGCAGTGTCAGTAATATGCATATGTCATACCGTATTGGCCGCTGACTTGTCGTATCCTGAATAACAAACGAAATATTTCCACATGTCTATTACATGGCATGTGACAACAAGTGAAATGTCTTACAATGCTAAAATGCAATCAAGTGAAGAGTTAAAAAAGATAAGAAGAAAGTGAAATGATTGATTGATTGATCAAATTTGGAACAGTATTGCCTACTTTATTGTTCATATTAGACTTCAAACAAAACTAGAAATATATTCCTTTAATGACAACTTTTGTTGGTTAAATGAGTAAATCCATTAACAACAAAGCTGCCTGTACACATACAATTCATCATACACTCTCTAAGGATCGTTAGTTTGTCATTTGAAATCTATATGTTCGAAAGGATTCAAATTAGTACAGATGCAAAATGACCAAACCTAGCTCAAATGACAAAATCCCGGTGAAAAGAATAGTTTCATTGGTAGTCAGAAAGTCATTTTTCGGTTTATCAGCCGAGAGAAATCAACTAATTGTTGATGTCACTGTGTGCATCATTACTTAATAATAATGATTTGGAAATGCTTGCAGCTCTATAGTTTGCAACAATTTCATACACCTTCTTGGTTTGCTTCTCGTCCATTTCATCCTACTCCTTTTCAGTAAAGATTTTACAAGTTATCAATTTGTATGTTTGTAGAGATGGAAGTTTGTTACTTTTGTCTCCAATAAAACCCACTTTTTTCTAGCTGCGACGTATTAATTTCTTCGCCTTTTGAATAACATAAAAATGCACATGGGTGGTGAAGATTTGGAATAAAATGAAAGACAATGTCATGATACTAGATTAACACAGTGATCACGCAAATCTGTCATTTTGATCACATAGCCGCAGGTTGGTAAGAAAGTGAGTGTAATTTTGGACAACTTTCCCTAACTTAAATTTCCATTATTCCCATCATCCCCCAAAGTCCTCCTGTGGCCATGGACAAGCGGCACAGAAGCAGATGGGTATATACGTTGAGCTGCAGACCTGCACATAGGCCGCTCAGTACATATGGACGCTGCTTGCTGTATATTAAAGATGTCTGTTCTCTTCAGCAGCATATATCATTGTCTCTATTTTTGCAATTGTAGTTAATAAAAATAAACTATTTCGTTATTCATACATTCATTTAGCTAGTTCACTCGAAGAGATCCAATGGAACAACGGTTCTTAAATGAAATATACCGTTTATGTGCATTCTCTTGCAAAAGTAATCACAGGAGTAAATTGTTTAAAAATTCTCTATTGAAACAATGGTTAACTTAATCATCACATATTAAGCAAACAAGCTAGATGATTATATCTATACATAAATAACGCAGATGATAAATTACATGATGACATGCATGCATATGAAAAGCACAACGATGAATACGAATACAATTGTATATTAATCGAGGTCTTGTCAAAATACGCTTTGCCTCGGAGCGTATAAATAAACATACGTGACATGACATGCATTGCTTTCAGAATATCTTAAAACAATCAAAGCCGTTAAAGAAAGTTTGATGAAGGAAAGGAACTTGACAATAATAGAGTTGAGGATTTGGTAGAACGATAAAACTGTACTTTTCGACGTACTCAGACAAAAATGCATCTGTAATGAAATGGTTTGACAGGTTTACTTAGACTAAAATGTGGATTTCATTTATAATGAAACCGGAAAATGAGAACATTGGACCAAACCCAACTCATGGATACAATATCACAAATCACACACCAGCACATGTGGCTTTCAGTTGAGACGAACAAGGAAGAAAACAAGTCAAAAGAATAGATCCAGCTATTCAAGAATTTTACAACTCATATTATTGTGAATCCTAAATTGAAATTGTTGAAATTAGTCGTTGCAATACCAAAGAATATTTACAAATAATGGATTTTTATTGAAAACTTAAGCAAGGAAGCATTCAAAATCAGGCAAGATATATATTATTGGTGACTAAGTTTTTTAAGAACTAGATAGCCTTAAGGGGATTAGATACTTGTGGTGTTTGATTTAGAAAACAAGAACGACAAATAAGATGACATTACCAAATTGAAAAGATTTTGAAGGCCCAAAAAGTTTTAAATGGAATGGATACACTAAATCGCATTACAGTTTAAAGCCAGCAGGAAATATTTTGAAATAAATGCTTGAAGCATAATATATAGATACTACTTTTAACAAGCAATAACACTTTTAGGTTTTGTTGCAAGATAACATATTTCTAGAATGAAACAAATGTGGAAACCAATGTACTTGAAATGAACTAGTTCAAACAGGCACGTCATGCGAATTTGTTTTAATCACAAGACTAGAATAATGAAAGTGCATCAGTTTGACAAAGATGTAGACCTTAAAGGAAATCTTATAAAAGAAATAATGATTACAAATACGAAATTCTTGGCTGGAAAACCGCGGCAGAATCTTTCTCTCTGTCTCTGTCAGTCTCTCTCTCTCTACTCCACCAGTCCGCATAGCGTTTAAGTGGAACGAAAATGGTTATGTACAGCCAACAATAGAAACTACTTGTCAATTAACCATAACTTTAGACAATCCTCCTGGGTCAGTAGAAACACAACTAAATCATGCAATACATAATTTCGAATCTTTTAGAGCGTTATGGTACAATAGCAAATATAAATGTCATGTATGCATACACAAAGAAAGAGCTAGTTTAAATGTTAAAACTGATCTACGTTAATAATAAATATGTAGGTTTACATTATAACCAAGTTCGCACATTAATATATCTACTACAAGAATAATTACACCATATTGCATCTTTGAACCTTTCTTGGTATTTAAATCGATGGATTCATTAATATTTGCCATAAGTATTAACATTTCCTGCTAGTTTGAATTAATCATCATTGATAGTTTATAGCAAGGTTGCAGCATTTTCCTGCTACACAAAAAGAAATCATTGTTCCTCTATTGAGAGAGAAATGTGCAGCTTGTCGCTATTATTATTACTGTATTTAGCATTTATGAGGGATTCTCTTCATGTGGTTTCATTATTCAACGTTTCTGTAACTGATGGAAGTCTTATCACGAACTTAAAAGATTTTTCTGTCGTGCTTGCATTTCGTGCACGATTCACGAGCAATTTGTGCGTGTAAAGAAGTCCGAATAATAGATCGGCGCGTGTAAGGTTAAATAATTCAGCTATATCCTACTGGCAATGTATGTTAAATGTCCAATATGTTCGTATCAAGTCATTTATCTAGTTGTGTTCCAGACCTGCAATATTTGTATCCTGGAATATTTATTTCACCAGGATATCTACCCCACGTGTCCCAGCTGCAGCAATATCACTACCAAATTTGTTTTCGACCCGCCTTTGCCTTTACTAGGTCACACAAACATAAACTTCTTTGTTCCACATTGAACATAAATTGCAGTGATCGCCGGCCTATCATTATATAATTGAACCTGCGTTGGATTTGCAGTGTCAGTTTGCGGCATAGCATACAATATCATGGTATGATTGTATTGTAAAATAATTGATGTTTAACATGGCATCACGAGAAATAAATTTCACCGTTATTTGTTTCTCAGCTCTGTCAAATATTTGGTTTCTGCATAGATATTCGTAAGGTTATTTTCGGAGCCAAACAGTCATGTTAACCCTTACGGGCAACAACAGTTATGCAATTTAGTGTGATGGAAGTGCCACTGCTTTGAAGGTGAGTTGTCAACATTAACTTTTTGTGGATGCAAGCACTAATACCTTCACTGTCCACATAATTACGTTTGTTACCGTTTATGCAGTCTGGAAAATGTTAAAACTATCATTTAAGTCAGACATTAATACTCATGGACAGCTTACATTCCAAATATGTACCAAGCATGGCCATTGACCTCCAAAACATATGTCTGCGGCGTTTCAAGATTCAACTAGGGACAATAATCAAACCTATAGCGTGATGATATTAGACCGGCTAGGAGTCTCTGAAGTTATGAGGTAATACGGTCACCAGGAACCCAAAGAATATTTTTTTGCTTAACTTCACAGGCAATCAAGTCACACGTCTTTATCACAAGCTATGATCGTACATGCACGGATATCAAAACATTTGCACCGGTTTGCAGATTTGCCAGAATGACTTTCATACTTTGTTTCTGATTTATTACTTTCGTTGGAACACTTGGAATTATTTAGGTAGCCCGTGGTAGACGTGTACTTTCAGGAACGTGTTATTATCTGGCATGTCACCCGCTATACCAGTTAAAGATTTATTGATGGTTCCTTTCCAAAAAGATTCTATGTTTGGAAGGCACTGGAGGCCGAATGAGGATTATTGACGCGCCTATAGAAAACTCCTAACATAGTAATTGAATCTATTACGTTTCCAAATAATCATGTCCTGTCACGAAGTTAATGTAGTCCGTAGCCCAAAGCAGACAGCGAAAAAAGGAGGGCACTACGAAATGATTGCGGATAACAAATAGGCATTTTGGAAAAAAGTTCACTGAAACAATCCTCGTGGTTGACCCTAAGCGCAGCTTAATTGGCTTAATGTGGCCAAACAAAAGCACACCTCTGCAAAAATGCAATGGAATATTTCAATTCCTGGCTGCCAATATAGCCTTGTTAGCTGTTGCGGCTCTGGGTGTCGCAAAAGCGGCTGCATTATGTGTCGCTAGAATTACATTCGGTATGGCTCTAAACAAGGTGGTGGGACGACGCATGAAAACACTAAAGGTCGTCCATCATCTTGGTGTGGAAGCCAAGGACTCCCGAGTGGAAGCGGTCTCCAACTGTGTCCTCGCTGTTGATCGATTCTGATTTACTCGCGATGACAAAGTCAGTAACACATTTACCATGTGTTTTTCTGTGCGATGGACTTCAGTCGATGAGCACAAGGGACATTGGCATCATCAATATGCATTTAACAACCTGGCACTGACTGGGTCGCATACATGTTAACGTCTTTATATCTCTTTTATTTTCAATCCTACAGGTCTACACATCCACTCGAATTATTGATTATTTAATCATGGGAACTTGACGAAAACCACTGTTTTATTCAACACTGCCGTAGCGTAATTGGCTGGATGGCACCATATGTAGATACTTCATTGCTAAAGCACTACATGCACTTGATCGTTCACCAACACCGTAAACGCTTGTTGATATTACCTTGTCACTTAGATAAGACGTTTACTATTATACGAAATGCTTATTGACATTGACGGATATCAACCATCCTACGACACGTTGATGTGGAACTGGCCACGTTTGCCACCAAAGAGGATTTGGCTGAGTTTACAAGCACGATTGTTGTTGATGTCAACATTGGCGAGTTTGTGGTTTTTCAAGATAAAACTGGAATGCTTATATCTGAAGCTGCGAGAAGCCGTTGCAAAGAAACTGGCCGAAATCAACGAAATTATGGAATCAGATACGCTGGTTTGTCAGTTGAGTTTATCGGGAATTACACTAATATAAATCAGGCTGTGGTGAAACAATACATGGATGCAGGGAATTTCTATCACTACCATGTGTAGTAATAGCATGGGAGCTGATCAACTAAATATCGACCACGGTGGGAATATTATCCAGTGAGGAACAATCAATGGCCGGGTATTTTTAGACAGTTGAGCTGTGTCGATATAACTAAACGTCACATCTTAAATGTATTCGAGTCTGAATCATATTTATTTATCTTAAGAATATTTCATAGCGGATTAAGTGTAATAAAATTATTGATACATGGTGTCCAGCTTGATGAACAATCTATATAACACGTGACGGGTGTGATAATGTTAAAATATATTTTCCATATACGATAGCAGTAAAATTATTCGCCTGAGATGAAATTCAGTTCAAATGACTCCGTAATTATCCGGACAAGAATTTGACCGTCTTTGGCGTTTGTGTTTAAGATAATATTTATCGTTACGTTAAGTCATGGACTTTGAGCACGGTGATAAGGTTGTTTAATTTGCTGATGGGGAGTTGGACAGTGATAACAACATCAATTGCAATTTTATGTAGCGTGTCGAAGAATATATCAGTGGCGTTGCAACAACCATATACATTGAAATATAAGTTTGTTATGTGTCAAATAGAAGTCGACAATTGTGAACACCCTGATGTAGCAATACCAAGTCAAAGTCAGTTTAAAATTATTGCACTATGACCCAAAAATGCTCAGTCACAAAATGCAAAACCATGCCTAAATCACTCAGGGATCGTTTCTATGACGATGAGATTGAATTCACCAACAAATCCACATAGGATAGTTTACCGTTGATTATGTTGCACCAAGATTAGCTCAACCAAGGAAAGAAAATCTCAACTGTTATTTAACTTGGACCCATTTGAATGTGTCACAGTATTTCGACGAAGATGAGACTAGTCGTTTAAGAAACTATTATGTGATGGAATCAGTGTGGTTTTATGTAAACGTAATGCCAGGCCCCAGAATGCACAATCGCCAGAAATTTAAATATTCCCTTAGAAAATATTTGATATAATTGTATGGCGGTGTGTTGCACCTAAACAAGGCCAGCGTGTAGAGCAATTACACTTCGTGATCACATTATTACTAGAAGAGCAATGACAGGTTTTCAAACTTTGCCGACGCGAGACAAATAATAGAAGGCAAACAACAACTACGAGATGAAATCACCAATAGAACCACGCTACTCGTGAAATTCAAGAATGTGCGCGTGTGTGTATGCTATTTGCGAAGTCACCGCCGCTACCAATGTTGGCCTCGGTGTTGCTGAAATTCTGACTATAGCAACTACCATATGTACAGCTATCGGATTTGTTGTCGGAGGTGTATAAATAGCAACCGGTGTCGCGAGCAGTACTACTAAAATAATCTCGCAAATACGTTCCTATTCACAATTTTCAGCGGCACAAAACAGTCTTGATACAATCGGTAAACTATGCTCCATTGTCATAACTGAGTTCTACACCGTGTTGGCGGAAATGGAAAAAAAACCTACAGTTCCCAGCACAGATAGCAAACCAGGGCAATAACGACTATGATTTACAGACAGTGAAAACAGATAAATGTTTACATGTTTGTCAGAGTAACGAGGGGCATATTAAGAACTTCATTTATGGGGATACACATGTATGGTTTCAGGGTTTGGAACCATCACTCTATTAGTACTATGATAATAGTGAATAACTAGTCTAGGCCAAAGTCGTCTACCCCACATAAATATCCTATCGCAGGACTCCTTTTGATAACTTCATTTTGCGGGTTAGCATGCACTAGTGTGGGCTGTGAGGACAAAATCATACAGGTGGGTGGGTATAAAAGTATTGATTTAAATCAGTAACAACAAAAATAAAAATCTGTTAATATCATAATACTGTGGCAATTTCATGATGTTTAGAGAAAAATTATGGTATATAAATATGAATGGATTGAGTGATAGTTCTGTAGATGACATAATTATAGGATCCATCCGCTATTTTCAATTTTGACCCAATTTTGTGTGTCATAGATATGTATTTCTGAAGATTTCTGCAAAAATAAAGCGAGCTTTGACGCGCTTTGAAAACAGCTTTGTCATTACTGGGTATAATGTCCTAAATGTTATATTTGTTCATTTTGCAGTACATGTTTGCATAGCATGTGATTCCTTTAACTGAAAATATGTGTGGTATCTTCCAGCAGTCAGCTGTTGGAGATTATCCAAGAGACATTACATTTAAGGCTTGTATTTGCCGTTTAGGAACAGCTTACTTCTGCGTTATAGTTCGTTCGCTTGGTGTAAATATACGAACATTAAGCGTTGCCAAGGCTAGAATCTGAGTTTTGATCTCGCGGATGCGAAAATTGGATCAGGCGTGTAAAATGTTTGACCTCTAAATATATTGTTTTAAAAATTGAAATAATATTCACGTTCTAGAGACCTGATTTCGAGAAACTGAAAAGAAATTACTGGAAAATTCGTTCCGATCACATAATCGATTTGAATGAGCTTTTTGCGAGAGATTATCTAATATTTACTGATTCGATCTCATGAGATAGAGATTTGGAGATTCCAGAATATTAATCCGCTAGGTCCAAAATATGAGATAGACAGACAGAGACTGAGACAGAGCATGTGATTATGCCTACTTTTTAAAGTCACTTTTTAGGGGTCACGTTTTCGACTCTAAAAGTTATAAACTTGCTGGCAACGCTTAATGACCTCTCCGGTGGCCTAAGTGGTTAAAGCGTCCTCCTCGGATGAGGGAGGTCGCGGATTAGATATCCGACCGAGTAATACCAAAGACTTATAAAGTAGTACTAGCATCTGCCTCGCTATGCGCTCAGTATTAAGATGTTAGTGTTAGGACTGGTCGACCTGTCAGGATAATGTGACTCAGTAGGACATCATATAAATGTCTTCGTTAAGATGTCCCAATGCCAGACATTGCTATAAACCGCCTATCTGCAGACATCGCAGTGATATCACTGGAAATTGTTAAAGTTACGTTGAAAATCAAAATCAATCACACACACATACACATACACACACGCGCGCGAGCAACGCTTATTACATTCGATGCCATGGTCTTTACTGGATTTCCATGTAGTTAAATTATGTATATAGTCTCAAAGTTTTAATTATTCGTGATGGAAAGGTCAATTTGAGTAAATTACAGAGATAATATTGCAAAGGCGTACTTCCCCATTCTTCCTCTTGAGATCACTTAAAATCCGGTGTCGAGATAGTCAAGCTTTTCGATTCTAATCGAAACCTGTTAACGCTACTCGTCTGTGAGAAAATGAAGGCTAAGAAATGGATTTTAGATGCAAAATTTATCGGTGAGCCTTCACCGAGCAATTTCAAATTACTTGAAGAGGACATAGATGAGAATTTAAAAGATGGAGGTACGTATAGTCATAAAGCATTAATCGAATAATGAATACGTATAAGCACTAAAGAACACTTTCTATTTCGCTGTATTTCTGAAACACGTCCGAGCACATTGACACACTCACACACAACAACAACGACAACATCAATATAAAAAACAAGGTTGAAGTCAGGAACGGTGATTACTTTTTAGGTTTTTTTTATCCGATAGGGATGTTTATTAGCCTATGGCTCAAAAAAGGGACTAAATCATGTACCAAAAACATGAAAATTCATACATGCAGATGTATCTACCACAGAATATATGGTGTATTGGTATAAAAACCAGGGATAGTATGTAACACAACATACCCATGTCAAAGCAGACGTGCATGGTCCTCTATTTTGCTTTAAAATTGTATATGAGTTCGATAGATTAGATGCCAATTCTGAAGCATTAAACCCTAAGTTCATAATTAAGACCTTTGTCCAATATTGATATTCGAAAATGCGGACAAAAACGTGTATCGAAAATTTGCTGAGAGAAAAAAAATAAAACTAAAAACGTCCATTGACGTCCTGTACCGCCAGGCTAATTACATGTATTCCATCAGGTAGTACGTCATTAGATGTCAGTATAGAGGAACCGAACCTCCCAGTAAGGGAGCATGCATAGGCCCTACAGTTATTTGTGCCAGAATTGGAGGAAAATATATCACATGCGAACATTATGTCGCGCGTTTGTAAATAATATATGAATCAATCAGTAGAATTTGTAATTAGATCACGAGTCTGAACACAACCGGTTGTAATCAGCTAATGATGTAAGTGGCCAAACAGTTATTATGTGGATGAGAGGAGGTTGGGGTTATGAATTTTTGTTTCTTTCACTTGGGGATATATTTACTTTTTTACAACTGACATAATATATATATAT
>QKMX01350540.1:0-13062 GCA_003401595.1 Venustaconcha ellipsiformis
ATATAATTAGGCCTTAGATAGAATAAGAAAATGAGCATATGATGAAAAGGTTACTGCATTCGTATGGAAAAATATGAACTCATTTTGTCGGATGGATATAATGTACTCCCAAGATCGTGCAATATATCCATCCGATAAATTTGTTCAGTTTGTCCCATGCAAAATACAGTAACCTATAATTGTCACTGAAATTATAAACCTTTTAAAAAATAAGTAACTGATATTTAATCAAGCCAGAAGTTCATAAGTGGAAGCGAAACTGTAAGAGTAATTAACATTTTCTTAAGCCCACGTCCATCTTTGTGCTTCCATTCAAAAATTGTTGAAATTTGTGCAGCTAATACTATCTGGATCGTGTTTTGTGCTAAAATCCACTTTCATGCCATATGACCTCAGGCGGACAGATAAATCCTCCTCGAGCTCTTGATCTAGTTATATTCCAGATCATTTCAAAACCTGTTAAACTTTTTGTCCCTGTAAGCTCTTAATCTTTGCATGGAATGAAGAAAAATAAAACAGTTTTGATACTCATCTTTTTCCTGTCAAGTTAAGTTTTGCTAATCTGCATTTAGACTAACTCTGCATAGTAACATAACTAGTTTCTCAGGTGTGCTTAAAATATGTTGTGACGCATTTGTCATGATCAGTATCTTGATTTATGTGTAATCGTTGTATCGTGTTTTATCTTTGAAATGCCTTTGCTTGAATTTATATTGTTTCATTTTTTCTATGTATTTATGTCCAAATGATGCTTTATGGGCTTTTATGTGTGGTAGGTATTTATAACTCGACATGAGCTTCTGTTTAATTAAATGCCAAAACACCAACTTTAAACTAAAGTTTATCTAACGTTATCAAAGCATTAGACTGAAAATTCCAACTTTAAACTTGAAATGTGTTTATGAAAAACGAATGCCCTGACACCGTGCCTGTGACAGGAATATCGCCAGACTACTGACTGACCGACGGACAAGACTTCGACTATAACTGATATGTTTTGTTTCATTTGTTGAAACTTGAGGACACATTTAGCAGTTAAGTGAATCATACATGTTATCGTTGAACGTTTCAAAGAATAAACGATTTAATCAACAAAAAACTATGAACATGCGCACTAACTATCAATCTTTCACTCTTGATGATGAACTGGATCTTATTACGGAGGCCAACGGCAATAAAAAGCATTTATGATACTTCCTTTGAAATACTGTTAAGTTCTCCAAGTATAGATTCATTAAAATAAGTTCATACTCAAGCCTTGCCAATTTAAACATTTACAATACGTTTCTTGAACGGTTGTTCAGTTATCCAAGAAAAGTCTCTAAAAATACCGTAAAAGGCAATTCACATTTAATACAGGTTAGAGTTTCGAATCAATGTTTAAATCGAGGCAATCTGGAGAAAGCATTGCTTAGAAGTCTGTCTGGGTTTTGCTAGAGAACCCCATTTACGTACAACAATTGTACCTGACCCTGCATAGTGTTAAACTAAATAGAATCGTATGACGCTATTGATGAATTTAAATGTATTTACAATTGCTTTTTTTGAAAGGACTTTTTTCCTCGTGCTTTTCATATTTCGTCCACACTGACTTAGACAATACACAAAATATACAACCCTACAACACCCAGACTGCCTAAGGTAATGTGTGAATTGACCAAATATTTATCGAAGTTGTACGCGCATATTGTAGCCATGAATTAAGTTAAAGCATACCAAAATATGAAAATGTATCAGTCATTGTAGTTATGCACATAGTAAATGTATACACATATGCACATACACGCACGCACACCCAATATAAAGAAAAAAATGATATAATATTTCCTACTTAAAACCACGTATATTCATGGAATTTAGAAATAGCAAAAATATGAGCTTGAGAATGCTTGTTCGTAAATTAAATTTAATAGGAAAATAATGGTGTCTGGTACTAGCAATAATGCTTATTCCAAATTATGAAAGATAACAAAATGACAGGGACATTCCTTGATGTTTTTAGGTTTCAGCATGACTTATCAATATACTGACCATGCCCAACAATTTAATTTAGTTTATTAGAATATTTAAACTGGATTATTTTCATTTTTTACCTACGCGACGGTGAATTGCAGTGTTGAGTTCATGTTGAAGGTTGCACATGTTGCATTTGATTACCATTCAATATTTGTACTATGTATAATATGTATTATATAAGCATGGAAATGCTTATTACAAAAAATTATTGAATAGAATTTATGAAATGTGGTACCGCCCAAAACTATATTCTTCTTCAAAATATCGATGAAACTACTTGGGGGGGGGGCAATTTCTTGCTTCACCACAGGTTTACTTTTCGTCATTGCTAGTTACTCTTATGTTTTGTATTTATTGCATTGATATGTAATGTAAAATCATGATATGGTTTGTATTTTGTTTGGTTTGTTACTTTACGGCACATCAACACAAGAAGATTATTAGGTATAGAGCAAATTGGATTAAAGTGCCTTGCCCAAGGACAAGCCATGGTAGCCGATCCGGGCTGATACGATGGTAAGATTCGAACCCGCACCTGTTCATCGGTGGGTCTGACACGCTAAGCACTGAGCCGCCCAGATCGTTCATTACGACATACATTGCCAAAGGGAAGGGGGAGAGACGGGGTGAGTTGGATAATAAACGTCAGTGTATTATATATTTTAATGATTCCATTAGAGAACCAATTCAAATTGTCGGGTCCTAAAACTAGCGTAGGTGTCAATATTAATACGGTAAGATCAACAACATTCACTTCTGTAGAAATCAAACTATCGAAACAACCGAAAAAACAGAACACTTACAATCGGCATGGCATTGTAAACGTAGATCAACCCCGGATCATTGTAGAATCCAACAACTGGCTATCGATTTTTAAAAAGTCTTATTGCGAATTACTGATGTATAAAATGCACCTTAGAAAGATGTGGGTCCTTTATCAATTGAACCATAGACAGTTTGAAAGTCTCGACAGCTCATCAGTGATCTGATATGTGCACCATACATGCACAATAAAGAAAAAAATTCATAACTCTCATAAAAGATTTGTTATCTGTTTGTTTTGCTGTGATCGGCTTGTTGAAAGTTACATGTGTACGAATTAAAGAAATACTCTAAAATGATCATTTTAAACATGTTTATCTTATGTGCAAGAGGTTGTTACTTTTAGCAATGTCAGAGACAGCATAAAATAACACATTTTGTTATCAATTTGTAATTTCTCATGACAATTTTCCTAAAATACGCAAGTAATTAAGACTCATCCGACAAAACCTTTGAATCACGTGGGGGTCTAGCTTCTGTTTAGATTATATCTTGTAAGACGTGTTGTTGATTCATAAAACAAATAAATGTTTAAAAGCGTTTTTAACAGGATGGATACGAGAGCAATCGATGACTACAACAATGTACATTGGGCACCAGATACCCTGTGCCTTTTTAAATGTTAGTAATCTCTGATACACAGTATCATGTGTCCATAACAGCGATAGAAATATTTTCAGTTCAAAACTGTTGTTTATAATACCATTCATTGAGCTGCGCAGAGAAACGTTGTGTATTACATTCCGCAGTCAAAACAAACTCACTGTCAAGAGGTACGAAGAGTACAATCGGGCATTTTACTGACCTGTTTCTCCCAATAACCAATCCATGGCTTTTATTGATGTTAAATTCACCAATGTAATACAGCCTTACAAGTAGCACGTATTGTTGTTTATTTTGCTGCCATAGCCGAGACAATAATAGTGGATTAACCAATCAGAGGTCAGGTGGTATTTACACCTGTTTATAGTGTTGCCACGCGTGTATTACATTCATCTTCAGTAGAACGGCTAGCTTTCGATTAGTTCTTAAGAAGGACACTCACGGTAACACTGCGTCCCGCCATATACAACATTTGCGCAATTTAGACTGTTGTACGAGCAATGGACATATCTGGATCTTTACCTTAATAATGCTAAAAGTGGGAGTTGTCGGTGAGCGCGAGACAAGTCCAAACGAAGAAATTTCTACATGCTATATTCAGATTAAATTTTTTTCCTAAATACCACTATCAAGGTAAGCAGATACACTTGCATGTATTTCAGACAAAATATTGTACAAATTAAGTAAATTTTTAATTGAAATAAATGCCTTTAGATCTATCTAAATCCTTGCTAAGACATGTCATGTACATAGTCATTTACTGTCAATAATATTTTTCTGTCAATCCACGTGTATCTTGTTTAAAAATAGATTGCTGGGGCCAATCAAAACAGGTCTATTCGTATTGACGCCTTTCTTAAATCGTGCCTGGGCGGCACATGTGTATACATGTAGGTTCAGCGATTTATGTATTGCTCTTTACGTGTAATTAGAACTTGCGCGTACATGCGAGGGTTGACCCGGGAGGGAAAGACGTTCAAGAATCATTTGGGGCTTGAAGGGCAAAGTCAACACGGTTTCTGTCAGAAAGGGATTTAATATAAACCAGTGAAAGTGACGTATTGCTTGCGCAAGTAAGGTAATTGAAAAAACGTTGATTTTAAAATATTTTTTACTCTTTTAAGACGTTCCAATCACATTAAGATTACAAAACTTAGTTTTGTCGAATATTTTAGTTTCTACAAGGGAAAAGGTCTTCAATTAACCAATGTATAAAGTTTGTTTTTGTTTCACTTTAAAAGAAGGCATTTTTTTTTTAAATTACCGAGTTTAACCGTTTCATACAGCAAAAGAGCAGCATTGATTTATTGCTTGTTTTTTTTAACATTAAATCGTTCAAAATTGTAAAATTACGTTTACAGTAAGAAACATTTCTTGCTGACATAAAACTATATTCTTCACACGTAGATAGGAGACAATGTTATTGTTTACACTTTCGGTTACTAGATATTTAGTATGAATGTATCACCACTGCCATCACAACCAACGCCATTAATAATAATAATAATAATAACAATAACAATAGCTTCGTTTCAAACAGTTCTTCACTTTGTTGCCATTGCATCTATAATTTATTAAAAACGAGCATTCAAAACAATTTAGAATGTGAGTAAAGAAACACTATTAATCGAACTATGTTTTTATGACATTTTGGGATATTAATGTTCACTACTCACTACCACTGACATCCGCGGGATTTGTTGCTATTATTACTATCTCTGCCACGATTACACCATCTTTGTCTCCTTCTACCACTACCACTAGTACTGCTGTCATCATCACCACCGCCACCACCACTACCATCACTATTACCAACATCAACACTACCCACTGTCCTGAGAACCCATTACTGTTACAACTGCTAGTACTTCCAACAAACATAATACTACCAAAACTTTATTGTCATCGCTCATTAATAATATAGCAACTAGGTTATAAGGTATATCAACACTGTTACACCATTTTCAACACAACCAGTTCCAGTTATGCCGTATTCCCACAACAACAAGTAACACAGTCACCTCTGACACTACCTCCGCAAATACTACCGCAACTAACATCCACTCATTGTTTTATTACAGAACAGACCTTTTGTGTAACTTGTCCTCAACCAACCGCCAAGACGAAGTACCCACAGGTGTATTCGGTGCAGCAGCAGGTCCAGGCACGGGGTAGGATGCCAGTTGTATCCCGAACCCACCTGGCGGCGCGGTTTCGCCAAAATTGGATGGCCAAGTACCCACTCGACACCTACGGAAACGGTGGCATGAGTCTTGATGACAGCTTGACCAGTCTCAACTGGCTGCAGAATCTCAACATTCTAAAGATAACAACGCCCACCCCACCCTCCAGTCCCGTTCCAATGACCTATGAGAATGCCAAGAGAGTTAAGGTTAACCCAAACTCGGTTTTAAATGTCACGTGTGGACCCCCTCCCACCAAGATGGGAGGGAATCACTACAATACTCCGGACACACCTCCATTGACACCAACAACCTTGGGAGGGGATTCGATCGACTACAAGACCAACCCATATGTAAAACCACCATACTCGTATGCTACACTTATCTGTATGGCAATGAAGGAGAACAAGAAAAGCAAGATCACACTATCAGAAATCTATAACTGGATCACTGACAATTTTATGTACTACAATCTAGCTGACCCAAGTTGGCAGGTATGTGCATGTTGTACCTTTATGCGTGAAATAAACAAGCAGACAAGACGCACGAACGGATGAAAATAGTAGACAGAAACATCAATTCTGTTTCTTTTTTTTAGACTAGGCAAATTATTTAGCATGACCCTGTTTAACTGCAACAAAAGTTTGTTAGCAAAACTTTGCTTCACTCTTCGTGATGAACTATTAATACAATAGCCATTTCACATATTTGTGATAAATACAACAGACAGACAGACAGATATATAAGCATATCGGCCACAGTATTTTGTAATATCTCCATCTGTAGCGACCTCAGGCCAGTGCAACCTGGCCTCTGGACAATGTGAGCGAGTGTTCCTCGTCATTGACAATTGACACGATGGTTTGTCTAAGAGGTTCAATCTCACCAGGTTGCCCATTGACAGACATTGCAATCCTTAGCATTTTTGCTATAATCAAATTATTTACTGGAGCATCGGACCGACATTATGCAGCGAGAGAAACAATTGACTGTAAATGGTATGACTCTCATGTCTGTATATCATTTGGAGAATTTAGCGTTTGTAGCTCATGGAAAGTATTAGAACGAGTAATTAGAATTGTTTAAAACTATTGTTATGCATGACTGGTTACTATTCGAATTAACACGCCCGGCATTGGCATTAAGAGATTGTTGAACAATCAGTTTGTGTAAAAATATTGGCTTATTGTCCATTACAGGTTGTCTCCCTTGAATATTGAGGCGTTAATTAGCAAACTATTCCTTTTTTTAATATGTTGAAGATCCGTCGACATTATACTTTGGTGAGATCACATTGATCTAACCAAAGGATATCATTGATGTCACCAAAAGATAATGTTACTGGATATTCAACCCTTTTTTGATAATTAAAAAATTCTAGAACATCGAGTTTTAAGAAACATTACTAAGTACTATCAACGTGTTAGGTTCGCTTCAACCTCCCCCCCTCCCCCCAGAAACAGATTTTTCACTTTGAACTGATTAACTTGACATTGTTTCTTCTTTTTCATTCTCTACGACTCCAGATTCTTTAAGGATGATCACTTTTGCCAGATTAGCGCTTGCTGTAAATATCGAAATGACGTGACCATTAAATTATGACATTTTCGATCTGCTGTCTCTTGTAACTTAAGTATCGCACATAGCCATGAAACATAGGACATACTGAATGTAAACGATAGCATGGTTGCGACTTTACCTCTCTTGTTAACGAATTAAAAAGAAACACTCTTATGCAGTCTTAATAATCGCACTAGCAGTTATGTGGCAGAAAATTATAAGTCAAATGAAAAGTGTAGAAAACCATATGCAACCATCAGCGACTTACGACCTGTCCAAAATCGTCCGCGCATGCTTTTTGTTGCCGAAAATAGATGTGATCTTAATGTTTGTGTCATGCTATAACAAATTCACACACCAGAATAAATTTTCTTTGCGTGTTTGATAAGAAGACTGTGAACTTCAACTTGTTAAAATGTTATGAATAGTTTTAATAAAAAAAAAAGATCGTAATTTCGGGACCAACAGTAACTTGATAATTTTCCAATACCTTTGAAATTCATTGCGGTTACCTGCAGAAAGATATTCAACCAAGATCTGCGCAAGACAATGCACGCCTTTTTATACAGTTCAGAGTAGATTCTTATTATTTGATACTTAGTTATTTAAAACTATGGTTAAGATGTCTTCATTTTAAGCTGCCGTGTCTTCATTGTATCTTTTAAGTTTTGATTGATTTGACCCTGGCTTTTTAAAATTAAGTTGCGCTGTCTTCATTTTAAGCTGACATGTTTTCAGTTTATCATTTAAGTTTTTGATTAATTCCTGTTTTATAGCTGGTAATAAAACATAATAAGAATCTGACTTGCATTTTAGTTTCTTTATAAGGTGCATCTACTCTAAATACAAACTAATTGCCTTGAAATACAGCATCCTGTCGTTGTAAATCCAAACAATATTTCAAGAATTTTGAAGTCGGGCAGCATTAACTAATTCAGTGTAAGACAACATACACAATGTTTTCCAGGTTGGATAACTAAATCTTTGCAAAACTGTCCGACCGGGACAGTTTTGTCATGGGATAACCCTTCCTGGTACACTTGTAATTTTAGCTTCTTGCAAACTTTCACAAAGTAAATTTTATATTCCGGTTCTTTTCTATTTCAGAATTCCATCCGTCACAACCTGTCCTTGAACAAATGTTTTCAGAAAGTTCCACGCCGCAAAGACGAGCCAGGAAAGGGTGGATTTTGGAGAATAAACCCTGAATACAATGACATGATTGAAAGCGGCGTCTTCAAGAAAAGGCGGAATAGCAGAGACTCCAATCCTCCACCTACACCTGTTAAAAGGATCAAAAAAGAGGAGGACCTATTGCCTAGCTGTAGTGGAGATAGTAGAACCAATGTTGGATCGATTGACGGAGGATGGAATTATGTAATACAGTGTGGGAATCATGAGGATTATGCATCTGTAAAAGGAGATTTTACTTGGACTTCAATACTTAATCAAGACATAGATATTGGAGGTGTGAAAGTGAAAACTGAAGACTTGATAGATTCAAATGAAACATACGAGGCAACATCATCAATCATATCAATGAGCCCGCCATCATCGGAAAGTAACTCAAATGATTTTGGTTTTGATGAATTATTTTCTGGTATGAAATATTCAGACATTCCAGTGGATATGACAACAAACGATCCCCTTGATTTGACAGTTGTGGGTCAATCCATCAAGGCTCCTGAGTGGTGGAACGAAAGTATCAATTTTGGAGATAGTAGAAACTTTTACTGCCAGGGAAAAATTGGACGTGAAAGTGGACTTCATACCCCGATTGCTCCCTCCCCAGTTCACGACCATGAGGGCAATCATCCATGGTCCGAGGGGGTAGACTTGGAGCAAATGAGTACTGCTTTCGATGTTGACAACCTCTTTGACATTGATAATATTCCAAGTCCGGCATTATGATAATAGTTTTGGGACGTGTGCATCCATGCTCATAATGGTCAGTAATGTAAGCAAAAACGGATGGAGCAACAAAAATCATTATCTTTTGAAGTGGTGCAAACGCAGAAGCACATGGTTTGGTTAATGCAACAATATAACAAATATGTTACTGTTGTAAAAGAAACCGGCTATAAAATGCACAGTTTGCAAAAGAAGTTGTAAAGCCGCCTGCTGATGAGACTTGGGATTCGTGCTGATTTATCATCAATATGAACAATTGGAGTCGTGATTTATTGTGTCTAATTATTATTCAATAGATGTTCTGCAGTTACTCGTCGAATGTGCAGAATGAAAGTTTACAAGTTTTATATATTGTATTTTTTTAAGAAAACGACATAAAGACGGACCACGTATTCCCTAATTGGTGCCTGGACACCTTAATGTTTACTTTCTTTAGGGAACGTCTTTAAATGCCATTGAACACACATAGCTCAGTATGTTTTCATAAAAAATAATCCTATTTTATTTCATTAGTTAGGCTCAATACTGCCAAAGCATTTTTTTGGTAAACACCGGTGGGTTTTCTTGGCTTTGATATTTCAGAAAACAATTTATTAACAACATGTTTGATTCTTTAAAAAGTTTTGATATTTTTTATACATTAAAAACATACACATAATCATCTGCATAATTTTCGTTTTAGATGTTAAATGCAGAAGTTGAAATTTGAAGGAGTATTTTACAAAACCTTGAATATGTCACTCTTGGTTACAATGAATAAGCTCTTCAGATTTATACATATATTTCAAAAGTTTTTCTGTACATATTTTGAAAATGTTATATAGAGTGATTTGTAAGATACTATTACTATTTATTCATTTTTTCTGTTGATATGTGTGAAAATTGTCTGCATTTTCGCAAGTCCAGATTTATTTATTTATTGTAAAAAAAAACCAAATGTTTTTATTTTCCAATTCCGTCCATATTTTAAACCGCAAGAATGTCGTCCATTTTATATAGTTTGACACTCATATAAAATCCAGTCCATTTCACAGACTTTTTCTTTATCTCAGTCCGTCCAGATCATTAAGAGAAATCCGTCCATTGTACGTATGTAATTACATTTACTTCTCATAAATCAGTCATTATTTCAAACATTTTTGTGATGAGAATTCGTCGATTTTGTGGGGTTCATTATCAGAAATCAATATTTATTGATTGTCAATATTTATCCACTTATCAGATATCTGACCAAAAATCGAAAGATTTTTCTTTGTCAGAATCCGTTCATATTTTTGTTCATGTCAGAAATCAATCCATTGTAGGAACTGAATCACTCAGAAATCCGTCCATTGTTTTAAGATCCTTTGTTTTGTCATTTTCCTTGGATTCATTTCACTTTATGATCATTCCTAAATATATCAGCCTCGTTAAGATTTTAATATTTCTGTGATTTTGGAGAAACAGGAATTTGATCAAGGGTCAACAACAATATGAACTTTAATATAATAAATAACAACAATATTGATACAAGTTTTAAATTGGACAGCGTGACTTCCGAAACTTGAGGCCTTTAACCCTACGCCACCTATGCCCCCACACAGGTATCGAAAATGACTTTTTTTAATTAAAATAAAAGATATCTTTTATCATTTCCACATTGCGTTAACCAATGCCCTCGTATTTTAACTACTTCACCAGGTTTATATTGTTGGTTCAGTAAGACCAAATTGACTGTAGACAGTATCAGTGCCAGAAAATTCATCCCCTAGCACCACAAGACAAAGAAAAACTGCAGGGCAAGTTAAATAAATTTCCTTGCTCATAATATTTATCAAATTAGAAGGAATTTGTTTTGCTACCTTTCAATTTTCAGAATTTTCCAGCTCTGCAGTAATCTGTTTCATAAAATAATATTATTAAAGTCTCTCACTGCAGTTTTAACATTATGATAAAAAGGTATTACACCCCCACCCACTCCGTCTCGTAAGATGAGAGTTAAGGTGACTCGGAGATTAAGGTGTTTGACTTATGACTTGAAGGGTACAGTTAGATTCTCACAATCGGTTAGGTTAATAGGATGTGTTTTGGTCAAGACACGTTACTACTTTACTCGGCACGATATAGACTACATGTGTTGCATATAACGCCAGCTCAAACTAAACTCTGGAGAGTATTTAACAATGTTTTATATACTCTCTAATAAGTTGAATCCAACTGCAACCAACTTAATCCCTAATCTGTTTTCGTATAGTGCGCCGGTAGATCGTGATCTCTTTTGTTTGTTCTACTGATTACATCTACGAAACTGCAGAAACCCCTACCTGCTGGCGCATTATGGCATTAGATCTAGGACTATGCAGTGTACAATTGGATTTTGACTTATAAACAAGTGTATACTGTATATATTCAGTCTGATCAAGTGCTGTGTATTTCAATGCCTTTATGCTAGAGGTTGAGTTTATATTTCAATGCCTTTATGCTAGAGGTTGAGTTTATATTTCAATCCCTTTCTGTTAGAGGCCAAGTTTTTTTTTCTTTCTAAGACTCGATTTTTTCAGTAAATGCAACGCGGTCATCATTTTAGGTCGTTGATTAGTATACGCTTTGCCAACAATAAAGAGATAGAGAGTGTGTTACATGGTGACAACACCATTTTCCACATATATACAATTTTAATGGTTGAATCATCAGTATTTACTCAATTATTTTATCATATTTGTTAATTTGTCAAAATTTTAAAACTGTTACTCGTGTACCCTAAATGGTCTGTACAGTTTTGTAAGATTGAAGTTAGTGAGTAATGTTTGTCACTTGTACATGTACATTGGTAAGCTGAAATAACAACATCCATAAAAGATACAGTTAACATCTTTATATATTTTCAGACGTAACATTTATTAGCATTGTGTAGCACTTACCTTGCAAGCTTTCTGTAAGATTTATACTGATTTTTGTTTCAGTTGAAATCATACACATACTTCTTGCAAATCTGTGTAATAATTTTCTGAAAACAACATCTTTCAAAGAGTCAAAAAGTTTTTCAAAAGAGCAGATTTCTTACAAAATAACAGAATTCATACTGCAACTATTTAAAGAATTGTGTGCAGGTAGAGTCAACATGGCTGCTTCTGTTATGGATCAGTCGCAGGTTGATTCTGTTCTGTGTGCATATTTGTTATCTCATTCACTTTAAGTTGCTGTATTTTCATTCATTTTCATTGATACTGCTCCAACACGCATCTAGAGGATGGTATTACTATTCTTCTTATATGGCAGGTTCTAGTCACTTCCTTTAGTCTCAAACCTAAGGGTAGGGTGTTTTGTTTTTCTGTGATAAGAAACATGGAGTGTGTACTCACTGTCCTAGGTTTACTGTTTCATGGATAATGGAGTTGGACGTGTAGGAAAGCTAAATTTAAGAAAAGGAGCTTAAGGGACAGTTAACTCCCCCTTTCAGAGTTCACTAAAAGCCAAATAATTGGAAGAGTTTTAAACAGTATTAAAATTGTATTTCTTTCCTCATGAAATATAAAAGAGAAGCTAATGCATGAAGTGAAGATGTGGTGCATCACGAATATGTACTTAGACAATTTTTTCATTCTTTCTTTATTGTTGTTGCTGTTTCCTCTGCGTGCATGTCTAGAGAGAGTCGGCCAAGCCGACTGCCATCAGTATTAACCGTATTCATCATACTTACCTCATTAATTATTGTTGTACCTGTAGTTATGCACAGGTGTGTCATGGTTGCCAATGATTACACTTATTTATTGAAAATGCTGCGAAAAATAATAAAAAATAATTTTATGAGTATTCTTTGTTCTTGTTTATCTGTTATAGAAAGCATATAGTGAAAATTTATAAAGACTTTTGTATAAGTCGTTATTTGCAGTCAAGTTGCATTATCTTCAAGCGACTATATTTGTTGCTGAATAGTCCGAATAATGCGCATTTCATACATACATACATACATACATACATACATACA
>QKMX01350582.1:11877-23639 GCA_003401595.1 Venustaconcha ellipsiformis
ATACTGACCGCCATGTATAGCCTATTGTGTGCTGAAAAAATGATGTTAAGCCCCAAAATAACAACAACAACAATCACAATATTGTCCCAGTCTTCAGTACAAAAGAATATTTTATTGTTATGATATATACATATAGCATTTCTTCTGGTGTTTTACCATTGGAAACAATTTGAAGAGAAAACACAGAAGTAACATATATCAAAAAGTGATAACTGTACAATTCTGCTATCAATGTTTTAATTTGTATTGGTGATTTCATTGTTGTGCATCTTTCTGAATTGGAACTCTTAATTGAACATCTCTGAATCTTGTACATCTGTGACACTAGCTGTGAATAGTACACTTGATCTTGACTGTAACTTGAACCTGTTGTTTACCTCTTTCTGAAGGCCTTAAGATATCTATATCTGTAATTGATGTGTCTTTAAAATGGTTATATAAAATTGTTTATGGATTTTTGTTACATGAGTGCTTGTTGCCTCTATCAACAGACATTAGCATGTCCCATACCTTTTTTTTAGATCACCTGTTGTCTTTTAATGACCGGATCTTTTGCAAGAACAAGTAGCTTAACATTTCCATGTAAAAGTCTGATCCAACTGCAAACTGCATTGACCTAAATCTGCCATTTTATAATGCACCAGTTGATCAGGGTCTATGCAATTTGATAAACATTTTAGTAGAATAAACAACAAAGACCAAGATCTGCCAACACAAAATTTGCAGTTGAACAGACTCTATCCACTCTCCTTCATGTCACATGATGCAACTAATGGAGGCAGTTACCATGGTGACTCAGTGGTAATGGAGGCAGGAACCATGAAAGGGTTTGGGTTTTAATTTTACCACCAGCCTGGGCCAGCTAGCATGGTGTGCCCTTGGGCAAGGTATTTTACTCCAATTGCCTGGGCATTAAATAATCTATCTGTGCTGCTGTCATCAAAAATCAGAAACCCCTGTTTGTCCTTTGACATTTCCTTATCTAGATGAAAAGTTTAGTTCTACAAGACATAAATTTTCCAGACTGTGGATACCTTGTACTTGGGGGAAAGAGCCTGCTGAGTTGGGAGTTACAAGGTCAATGGTTAAGGTCACTGAAAGAAGAAAAATGATCTCTGCAAAATATTAGTTGCACCTTGCACACAAGGAATAAACTTTGTGGATGGTTTGTGCTTAAAGGTAAGAAGAAAGGTTATTGGTTTTGTGATCAAGGTCATTGTGACTGATAGAATAAATATGTTTTTTGCACAATAATATTAGTTTAATATCACATACCTAGACCAAACTTTGTAAAAAATATCTTGAAATTGGGGAAGTCTATAAGCCTATTGATCTGGAGAAGTAAAAAGTCAAGAGGTCAAAGTTAATCCCGCAGAAGAAAATAAAGTCGCTTTCTTGGCCAAACTTTCTATTGACTCACATTTAGAGTGATAAAGAAACATAGATTCTGTGGTCTACAGGTCTTAGGGTATGCTCATGGTAAGTCTTGTAAGAAGAAAATGCTTTCTGCACAATTAGTTCTCTGCCAACTTGTATACCTTTTTTAAAGGTGCGAGTCATTGAGACTCATTTTCAATAAACTACAAGACAACCATGTCCTATTTGTTTCAATATCAAGGCCTATTTGACATGGGAATAGTGTGTGTGTGGTTTAATTGTAACGCCTGGTACATGATTTTATCAAATTATTATTCTCAATATGTACATAAACTACAAGACAACCATGTCCTATTTGTTTCAATATCAAGGGCTATTTGACATGGAAATAGTGTGTGTGTGTGTGTGTGTGTGTGCGTGTGTGTGTACATGATTTTATTAATTTTTATCATTCTTAATATGTACAGAATATCTTTAGTTCAGCCTGTTCTACGCAGCTTAATGACATAGGATTTATAAATAGATGTTTACTTATGTGTTGACAATTTGTGATATTGATTTTAATGATAAGACTTAAAATGGCACCTATGGCATAGTTTCTTACCGACTGATGGGATTTGTTCATTTCCAGAATAATTCAGTGGCTTCCCATTGGTTGTGTGAGGTTATGTGAATATCCTTAATTCTTTTTAAAATCAATAGTGTGTGCTGTTACATGGGGTCTGTTGCAAAGCAGTCACAATATACAGTGTATATAAGGAGAAAGTCAAGCAGTCAGATTAATTCCAAGTTCTGAAGTCATTCACACTTATTGTGTTCTGTTGTAAGTCTGCAAACTTGTTTTACTATGTTGTGCTTAGTTATATTTTGGAGAGGAAAAACATTTGTTTTGACTGCTTGGTGGAAAAAAAGGTGGTCATTATTTGGACTGTAAGATTATTCTAGAACTGATATAAATTATTTGAAGGAATTCTGGACAATGCCATCTTGTTGACATCATGGTTCTTGAATGACCATATCATTTCTGGTATTAAAATTTATAACAGAAAGTCGTAACAGAAAATTGGGTGCTCATCCAGGTTAAAAATTTCAGAGATATTGAAAATGTTTTGAAATTTAAATTCATTTTATTTTGGAATTATCTTAGTCCCTAAACTTTTGACTTTACATAATGAAACCAACAAGCTTTCACAATGTCAAATAATGTGGAGAACTTTATTTTAAATCCTATAGCCAGGAAGAGTTGGAGTCCTTGAAAAATGATAACTGCTCCAACTTACCAGACAATATGATCTTCAGAGGCAAAGGCATATTGACAAAACAAAAACTATAAAATATTTTGGTTCAATATTTGGTAGAGAAGAATATTTTGGATAAAAGTGGTTTGGGTATGATTAGTAAGTAGGACTCTGACTCTAACCTGGGAGTTATAGAATTGAAATTGAAATATAAGAATAAAATGAAGTTAAGAAAGCTTGATCTTGAAATAAAGGAAAGAGAGAAATAAATGCAAATAAAACTGCACTAGGATCAAAGAGAGTGACAAATGCAAATTCGAAAGTTTGGGAAAGAAAATGTCAATGCAGGAAAAGAAGGAAATGCAAATGCAGGAAAGAAATGCAAATGAGGGAAAAAATAGAGTGGCAAATGCAGATACAAAAAGAAAAAAGATGCAAATGCAGGAAAAAGAAAGAGAGAGGCAGATACAAAAAGACAAGTTGCAAATGAAATAGCAATTATAGAAAGAAGAAAGATGCAAATATAATTCAAATTAAAAGAAGTAGACCCACTCATGACAGTTCAGTTTTTTATGTTACAAAAATGTTAGATTGGTACTTCCTTTAAGAAAAAAAGATGTGGATCAGTATTTTTAACATTTTGAAAAAATAGCTGAGAATTTGAAATGACCAAGAGAGCACTGCACTTTTTTTTATAGTGTACTTATTGGTAAAGCTTGTGAAGTGCTGACATTGCCATTCACTGTACTCATACTTTAAACTTCATGAAACTCCTGTCTATTTGATACCCACCATCAGCCATTGTATATTTGTCATTAGAATTTGTCAGTAACTTCATACAGCAGTTTCCCTTATCATAATTTGGCTTATTAGAGGTGAAATTCTATCTTTATACAGTCACTGAAATTACATGTACTGCCATAAGTGGATTATAGATGTGTATCAGTTTTCACACCTATTAATCTACCATGTACAGTCTGCCCATGTGACTTTTTTTTTAGGCAGATCACTTTTGTTATGTTAAATTGATTAACAGAACTGTCCTTGTTTTGTCATAGATGTTCATGAAAGTGGCACCTGTGACTGTAATAATACAGGTATTATTTACACACACTTAGGATGATTCATAACATTAGAAAATCAACAGTATGCCTTGTAGGTATTTCTCTTGTCTCAGAGGTCTTTATAGTTTTCAGTTGCCAGGCAAAAATATAGTCCTAATACTTAATCATTAGTAGTAACAAATTTAAGACATTGATCTGAGATGACTGTATCATGGCTTTACTTAAAGGGTTTTGCAGCTGTAATATCTATATTTGACTTACAAAACAAGTGTCAGCCACTATAATTTACTGCAAAATGTTAAGACATCTAATATCAGTGATGTAAATTCAAAAGCTAGCAATTGGTTTTCATTTTGTTACACTCCAGCACATGCATCAAAATATTACTTCCCTTGTGGAAAAATATGCAGACCTTGATTGAGTGGCATGCGGTATGCTTGCAGATTTGGATCAGCCCTTCTGTATTGAAGAATGTAGCTTACATTTTGCACTAGTGACTAAATGCAAGCTCCAAAAGAAAAGAGGTTATTGTAGGAGGATGGGTGGGAGGAAATCTAATTCAAAGGACTAGACCTATTGATTTTGGGGTCCACAATCAAAAATGTATGGACTAGACCCATTGATTTGGGGGTCCACAATCAAAAATGTATGGACTAGACCTATTGATTTGGGGGTCCACAATCAAAGGGGTATGGACTAGACCTATTGATTTTTGGGGCCCACAATTATTGGGGTATGGACTAGACCTATTGATTTGGGGGTCCACAATCAAAGGGGTATGGACTAGACCTATTGATTTTTGGGGCCCACAATCATTGGTGGTATGGACTAGATCTATTGATTTTTTGGGCCCACAATCAAAGGGGTATGGACTAGACCTATTGATTTTGGGGCCCACAATCATTGGGGTATGGACTAGACCTATTGATTTTGGTTAAGGTCATTGTGGCTCTGAGAAAACTTAGTTTTGCAGAATAACTTTTCTTGTTCACCTGTTGATCAAATATTAAATTTACACGTTTAGTTTCGACTCCCAGTGAATTCAACAGGTTCAGAGAACAGTTTCCATTTATTTTGTGAAATGTCACTATTTGACCGAACCTTAAAGTAGACCAATCCCCCCACCTCCTATCCCATCACACCTATATACTCTAAATACACACCATGCATGGTTTTCTAGTGTATTAGATGTGATACATTTAGTTATCTGTATAGTTTTGTATCACAAGTCAACCAGTTCCAAGTTCTTTTGTGGAATTCTGTCACTGTTAATCTTGACCTTGAAATAGATTAATTTTTATCAAATTTCTCACCTCCTTTCTCCAGTCTTCCCCTAATCACACAGGCATCGTGCTTTAGTATGGTATCTTGATATATTACCAAAGTTTTCTTATTTGTCCACTTGATTTATTAAAAAAAAACAACTATCATATGACACAAATTTTGTGGGAATTCTTATAAATAATGGAGCAGAAGATTAATATTTTTCTAACTGTACTCTTCTACAATCTTGACCTTTGTATCAGCAACCAATATTAGAACATTCTTTTTTACCCTGTCCTAAACTTGTTTATAGATTTACAAAGATATTGTATCTACTTTCTTAAAACTATGTTACTTTCTTAAAAGTGTAGTCCAACTGCAAGCAACATTGATCCTGATATGCTGTCACATAATTCATCAGCATATTGGGTTGGTGCATTGCTTAGTCATAACAGATTGCATTGACCCAGATCTGTTGATGCATTATACAATGGCAGGATATTGTCTGGAGTTTGCAGTTGGACTAAACTTTTAAATGGGCATATACTGTAGTCTATCAAGGCACCTGCACTTTTGATATTTCCTTTACAAAAGCACTTTATTCTGATTTAATGTACCTACTGATAGCAACTAAGTACATTAGTAATTATTCTGGTAACTTGTATATAATGTATATTGTTTCCACACTCACCACAGTACTATAAAACTGCTGCTACTACTACTACTGTAGGCATGCAAGTTTTGTTACCTTTTAAACTAGGCTAGTAATGGTGCTGTGGTAATTTAATTCAATCAGATCTAAATGGGGTAAAAGTTTCAATATGTCCTTAAACAGTAGCAGTAGTTTGGTTACATGTTAATTTGCCACTGACATTAAAATCTTGGAACTTACAAAACACTCATGTAAAAGAGAGAGACAGAGAAACTTGTCAATAAGTTGAAATTTAACATTGACTAGTTTAGCTCAGTTGGTGTGGATTTGGATATATTATCCAAGGGTAAATGGTTTGATACCTCCCATGGTACAGCCAGTTCCCATTTCCAGTGCATGGTACAGCCAATCTTGTATTGAAAGTGCCTTAAAAATAAACAACCAGCAAATCAACCATTGGCTTTATTTCAGTAAAAATCAAAGTTCTTTAATTTTGCTATGATAAAATGTGTATTTCCATCCCCACAAACTTCTGAATGTTTAAAACTGGCAATTGAGTACACAACCTTTGATTAAAATGCAAAAATACATTTCTTAAAAATACTATTAAAAATATTAAGGTAAAATCTGGAAATTAAGTTTATATGCTGGCTGTGTGTTAGATAGGTAAAATGAAATTTTGTGTTGGAAGCTACATGGGCATTCTTGATCTTAACCATGGCACAGTGTATGCTCACTAATAAGTCAAATCCAACTGCACAGACCCAGATCTTCCATCACACAATTTGCTGACAGATCTAGGTCTATGCAGTTTTTTGGGAATTATCAGTAAAACAAAAAACAGAAACCCTGATCGTTTGGTGCATTATGCAATGGCAGATCAAGGTCTATATTGCTTGCAGTTAGGCTCAGTTTATAAGTGTATCTATGGTATATTGTGATGTGGTTTCAATGAAGATGGATCATTTTTAATAGATCTTTAACTATGTACACTAAGCCTATTTACAAAACTTTACATGTACTTAATATGAGTTATGATCAGGTATTGGATTGATTCCTTGTTTATGGTGACAAATAAACACACAGGGTCTTACATTACTGTCAAACAAGAAAATATTTGTTCTGTATATGAAATCAAGTCACAATGTGGCAAGCAATCAGGGTCAAAACTCCATGACTAGAGTAGTGTACTAGGTAATTTAGAAGGAATCCAAGCATATCCATCTGATCTACCTACAGACAATTACAATGATTTCAGGTTAGCCAACTTTCCTCTCTGATTGCCAGACAACTGTCTCATGTTAACTGTCTTCTTCCTAATCTGTGCTATCAGGATATGAATGGAGCTATAATGCCACTGGGGATTACTGCAACACATAATCTTGGAGAAGTTTCGCAAATGTTTCAATACTCACCTTAGTGTGGGAAGGTGTTCAGGACGGCTATGTTCTTCATTTTACGAGTCCTTACATGGCTGTATAATAATTTTTATGAATATTTTGCATTTTTCTCGGGAATGTATGTCTTCATTAACTTAATATTTGGGTTGGTGACTCTGATTGAAAAAATTGCTGGGGAAGATGAGGAAGGAGATAAAGATATGCAACCTGTGGAGCAGAAATATGAATTACCAGTTTATAAAGGTATGTTATTTGCCTGTATATGTTTTACCAATGCATATTTACCTGTGCTTAACAGTCACACCTGGTTTTTATCTATATGATAATAATAGGCAGCATTATCAGGGTTTAATATTGGTCTCTGGGTATATAATATTGCCACAGCAAATTATTTGTTCAAAAGAATTTTTTAAAACATATCTTGTATTATGGGAGTGGGTTGAGTTCATACATTTACATTTGTGGTCTCAAACATGCCGTGGACAAGCTGTATCCTGTGGCCCACAAAATGATTGGCATCACAAGGTGTCATGAGAGATAACAAAGGTGGTGCCCAACTTGGGCCACCAAAAATTTCCTCATGCAGCCATCAGGGTGGTTTGAGTTGGAGACCCTTGATCTACATAGTTTAAATATCCATAATGAGCCTTGTCCTATGTAGGCACATGACATACTACAACATTTTTACATTATTTTGTTGCATGTAATAATGGCATTGTAACAAAATGAAAAAAATATTGCAAATATCTTAACATGATTTTTGTTTCACATAACAATGGTTTTGTTAAAGAATGATGGCAGAATGTTGCAAATGAAAACCATTTGAACTAGATTATATTTTCTTTGTGTAGTACATTACTGGTGTCATTACTTGGTTGTATAAAGTGTAGAAATTTGCATCACTACCACCCCATAATCATTTACCAAATTGTTTATCACATGTTACATTTTTTTTAGCTGGGTATTTTTTGTGTTCAGTAGGAAGTTAGTTGTTTACAGTGTTCACTCCAGAATAAAGTAGGACTAAGGGGTCCAACCAGGTCAAGAAGTGGGTAATGTAGAAATAGCAGGGGTAGAAATATCTTTACTATGTTCAAGAAAATTCAAACACATGATTATCTGCCTTCCTTGCCTCTGACCTTTCATATTTGGATTTCTCATGCTTTAGTACTGATTCCCCTCTAAAATTTATTTTAGATATTTTAGTCTACATTTGTTCCTTCTTGACTGAATGAAAGAGCCAAAATGATTTCCCAGTTTTTTTTTACTCAGATTTGACCTTCACCCTTTGCATTTTCTGTCCATGATCTTTGACCAGATGTTCTTGATTTGTGCCAATCAAAATCATTAAGACATTTCTGTCAGCCAATGAAATTGATCTTGTTATGCTTCTGCAATATTCTGATAACAAATAAGAGAACTCTGTTCAGTATGCCATCTTGTAGTGCACTCAATTCATTTAGTATAAAATCAATGACAACAATTTTTAATGTTTACTTTTAGATTTATTCCTTGTACCCATGGTCATTGTAGAGAGCTTTCTTGCATCAAAGATGAAAAATAAGAGTCAATAGACTATGTGAAATGAATATACAGGATATAGTTACTAATTTATCAGATTTTATAATCTGTTCATAAAGATGTTGAGCTTTATATTATTGATATATTTTTAAGATGAAAGATAATTTCAAGGTTTGGAAATGGGTGGGGATTATTTTAGTCCTCCATGGGGGCTTATTTGGTGAAATAAAAACGAATTTGACATGTTTGCTTGCAATATGAAAAGGATACATGTAAATGGTAGTTTCATCAAAGATGGGGCAAATTTATGAAAATTTGTCCGAAAATAGACTTTTATTAAAAATGCAATTTTTTTTTGTTGAGAAGACAATGCCTTGTGGGATATTTTTGCATACATTGTTTCTGAAATTTTAAAATATGTGATCAAGTTAGATTACAGTTGCAATTTGAACTAAATAAATAACGAAATTAGTATGTTTTGTTTTTATTGTGGGGGAGCTGTTGCTAAGTGAAATTTGTTTTAATTCCATCTTTAAATGAGTTTTAGTGTAATCATTGTAAGTTGATACTCCTATGTCCATTCAAATGTGAAAAATGCCCAGTGATTCACAATTATACTCTTGACTGCTTCTATAATGACCTAATTATCTAATTACTTAATGACTGTCTCTGTATAACTGTTGAGAACTTAATGATCCCACAGCATGACCACACAAGCTAATTAACAGAT
This sequence comes from Venustaconcha ellipsiformis, assembly GCA_003401595.1. Classification (NCBI taxonomy): domain Eukaryota; kingdom Metazoa; phylum Mollusca; class Bivalvia; order Unionida; family Unionidae; genus Venustaconcha; species Venustaconcha ellipsiformis. The sequence continues at coordinate 21,123 of QKMX01350582.1, forward strand.
TGATTGATTCCAGGGCAGGTGATAGGTGCTGACATCATAGTGACACCAAGGTGTAGACAAGTTGTATTTTGTGTTTAAAAAAATCACAGGCTGTAGATAAATACTACAATTTTGCCTTTGGCTAATCCATGAATTGTTCTTCAGACTTGTAATGATATATTTAAAAATAACTTGCTACATTTCTATTCTTTTTATTCTTTTCTTTTTGGCTTCTTTTTTATTGGTCTATATTTTTTCTCAATTGATGTTGTGTTCCAGGACAGTGCAACTGCCATATGCTGACAGTGTTAGTACAAAGGATATAGAGTATTCAGTGTCAAGTGTTATATATTTAAAATCTCTAATCTTGATGTATTAATTAACATTTTCAATAATTTAACAACTGTATTGAAGTATATGGCTGTGTTTATGATTGCAATTATAGCTATGAAGCTTTAGTTCATTGGTGTTGACATACAATAGATACACATGGTTAGTTTTTGAGAGGGAAGCAACTCTGACTCTACTGATACAAGAATTTTCAAATGGTGCCTGTCAACTTGATTTATATTTCAAGTCTATTATCAGTTTGCTAACTTGATTGTGCTTGAGATCTAACATCCATTAATATTAAATCCATTATTTTAATATTTATGTAGGACTAAAGGGTTTAACATACCATGTATCAATAAAGTTGCTTGAACTGCTCCTAATTCATACTGTCAGTGTTTATCAGAAATTGTTTCCCTTGCTATTTCATGCCCTCACTTATATCACATTCGATGTTAATGAACCCCAATGCTTGCAATTTATCAAGGGAGAACCATAAGTTGATTTAAAACAAAATGAATGATGATCACATATTTCAGTCATTTTTGTGGGCACCTGATGACCGTGAAATTGGACCTTGAGATTGTCAGCTAAACTTGATTTTAAAAAAATTGAAGTTATATATAGTGTCATAAATTCATTTGTCATTATTCATCTCATAAACCAACCCATATTGCATTATTCATCTCATTCACGAACCCCTTCTGCATTATTCATTTGATCCACCAACCCATCCTTAATTAGTAATCTGATCCAAATGACCATGGGACCAGGAAATGTATTCAGAATTTTTTAAAAAGTTATATAAAAATAATAAATGGTCTTAGTTTTGGCAAATTCATTGCAAGATATGGACTGTAATGATTCATATTTTAAAAGATGTTTGAGGTGTCAGTTTTCATACTGGACAATTGTTATTATGTAGCTATCTGTACAATACAAATTTATGTGAAAATTTAAAATCATTCTTTCAAAATTTTGACTTTTAAAATTTAAGATGACTGCCATTCCTCAAGGTTGGGATGGGGTTGTTTTTCACAATCGTGAAAGTCAGGAGTGTTTATTATATCAACATCCCAGATGCTTTGGGCAAATTTAGCCTCCTCATCATTGATTTTTTAACTATCCTGCAAGAGTTTTCTTTGTCTGCTTTTAAACCTCTACCTGCTGTTAATGTAGCTCCAGTTTCCTTGGAGCTTTCATGAAATTTAAATAGTTCCAGACTACTGAAGATGTGTTTGTCCTAAATAAAATCCCAAAATGATTCTTTATTGATAGACATAAACAACATATTGTATGCATTTACTGTGAAAATCAACCCACAAGTTCACCCTCGTCAAGCAATTAATACCCAGATTGATGTGTAATCAAGGAAAGCTCTGTCAGATCAAGCCCTACATTCATACATCTTCTTATCTTTAGTATGCACTCAACTCAGAATTTGTCTAGGTAAAATTTTGAAAAAGTAAAACTTAAGTTCAGTATTTCAGTGTCAAGTCGATGTTAACCGACTTGTTTAAAAATGTACCAGAACTACAGTTGCTTGGATTAGTAAGCTAGAATTGTGACCAGGAGGGATTGGGCTCAAGTCTTGTCCAGACCCAGCTGGCTCACCAGCTGTTGTCTCTGAGCAAGAGTGTTACTTCAATTGCTGTAGGATGAAACAATCTTATGTGTTGATGTATCAAGTAGTTTTAACAGGTTTACTGTGACTGTTGTATTACAGTTGACAATTATATAGCATGCATAACTTGAGATTAAGCTTTTGCTCTGACTTGATACATTTTAGGAATGCATGACTAGGCTTATATGCCCCAGTTCTGTAATACTCTTAAACTTTGTGTAGTATTTGATTTTAGAAGAAACAAGTTCCACAGTGTGTGACAGGCCCAATGTGTCCCCCAGTATGTCATAAGATGGGAATATAGTGGCAACCCTTTTGCCATGGGATGTTTCCTATGATGATGTTCCAGCAGAGAAGGTCATGGACTTTTTCAAAGAGTGCATTTTGTTTAAAAATATATGACAATTTTGGAGGGTTGCATGTTTTAGTTATTTTAAATTATTTTATCTTATTTTTGTTTTATCTTTGGTTTGTTTGCCTGGTTTGAGTATACCAAAATTTACTCAGCAATACATAGCCATGATTATGTTGATATAATATTAAGACATCCACACACACACACACACACACACACACACACACAC
>QKMX01350588.1:13470-30386 GCA_003401595.1 Venustaconcha ellipsiformis
TTTTTTTTCCACTGGGATTACAATTTTTCTTCACAGTGTTGGCATGCATGCAGTTGGCAGGCTGTTCTGCCCTTGAAACAATGGTACTTCCATGCTACTTGGTAGTTTATATGCAGACTTAAGCAGATTTTTGGTCTTGTGAGTTTAATGCCATTTTTCAGCTTTTTAAAGGCTATAATGATGACCAGTATATTTTGGTGGTGAGAAATACTAGGAAGAACCATTGACCTAAGGGAAGCAACTGGCAAGTTTTCTCAGACCCATGTTGGCAAAGCCAAAACTCTAACCCATACAGTCATGTGAGATGTCAGTGATCTGTAAAGAGAAGCAACCTTAGACCACTTAGCCACCTGTGGCCCTCATGGAAGAAGAAGCAATGCCAGATGAAAATAACCCTTTCCCCATAATAAGTGCTGTAAAAAACCTTGATTTGCTGACACATTCCAGCATGACCATATAAAGGATTAAGTTGTTTTAAAGTTGCAGTTGAGGAAATTTACTGGATTTTAACTCCATCAGACTGCCCATCACCTTTGTCTGTGAGTCAGGACTTTATGGCCAAGACCTTGGTAGATGTTAAGGACAGAGGATGAAGATCCCTCCTTTCTTTTCTTCCCCCAGTCTACAAAAATTAGTGAGACCTCTGGTTGTCTTTTAGACAAAATCTGGGATGGGAAATTCTAAGATATTTTCTCTGAAAGTGTATTACCAGTATGTATTACATCACACTGGCCAACAAATCATGAAATATATATTGGAATTGACAGCCTGCATAGCCAAAGTGATAAATAGGGTAGCTCATTGTTTTTTTGGCCAGTGCCATTATGGCTGCTTCTAATCTTGATTTAATAAGACAAGATGCTTTTCTTTGCTTTTCATCACTTTTGCTTGTCATCACTCTTTAGCATTGTGGTCTTGCATTTTGGTCTTGTTTTTCTTTGAGAGTCGTATAGAGAACAATCATGTGGAAACAGAAAGTGGAAAAGTTTCCTCTTCAGCTCTTGTTACTCACCCTGCCTTGTATATGCCCTCAACATTGTCTGCCATAAAGGAGAGATGATCAGAGACACTGGGATAGGCTCTCATATTCCAATCAACAATAGCAGGCTTGGCCACAACCCAATTTCAAATGAAAGCATATTTCTCCATCTTGTAGGCTATTTAATTAGGGGGAAATGAAACCAGGTATCTTTTTAACCATGTTTCCTAACAGCTTCCAGTGACTTACCTCCCCACCACACACTGGAAATCTTCCTTTTGGTGCTAGACTTCTCTGTTTTTGACAATCTTGGATCAGCACTTTTCTGCAGAATGATTGAGTGATTCAAGTTGTTTTGGATGTGCTTCAGATTTCATTTTTCATTTTCCCTTCCCTGTTATGTTTCCCTTTTATAACCATCTTATCATGTGAGGCAGAAATTTTAATGAAATAGATTAAAACTACTATTAATATAAGTGGTAGAGAGAATTCACAAATTGATCTCTGGGCTGTTTCTTGTACCAAAAGCCAATGGCAAACTCAGATCAACAATAGATCTGAACTGATACATATTAGGACCCAGTTTCAAGATGGACAAGTTTAACCTCAATCCCAAAGTGACCAGTGCATATTCATGTCCTTATCCATGCAGCTTCATGCATGTTCTGTTGATTTGCCTTCCAAGGAATGGTTTACCAATTTCATGCTCTTCATTTGGGCCTTAATTTTAGCTCATGGTCATTTACATAGACAGTCAACTGTATTGTCTCCCCATTCCTCCCCAAAAAAACCTTATCGTTGACAGTGGCATGTGTGCATGACATCTTTCAAAAGTACATAGTAAGTTCAGTTTTTCTGCAAGAAATGAATAACCTTATTTCGCATTTCAATGTCAGGAGTTTATAGTGAAATGGGAGAACTTGGATCTTATTCTCTTCCAACACTTACCCCATCTGGTTATTCAGTTTCAAATTCATTTCAATTTTGCTCATTTTCTGCAGATACAAATTGCACAGCTTTCATAATCAATCTCCAACAGAAGGTGGGTTTCTTCAAGAGAGTTTCTGCAACCCCTAGATGTGCTAAATGCAGTAATGAATTTAATTTGTCTCTTTCTCTTATATGCATCATATATTCTGGTATTGTTGACTCAGTAGCACCACTTTCCAGTCATCAAGATCTCTGCATTACAGTCTTTACCAAGATAAAACAATATGTATATCAATGGCAAGACAGTCAGTGACATATGGCAGTAATTCAAAAGGAGAAGCCAGAACCAGATATTATGGCTGGTATGGACACCAGCAGATATGGTTGGGGGGCCCATTTTTTTTGCTTCACTTCACCATGGAGTCCAGAGGAAAAGGCACTTTAGATAAGCATTTTAGAAATGATGGTTATAATGATTATCTTTCATTGTTGTGTGGATTGACTTGATGGGAAAGCAGTTGAAAGGATTGGCTGTATAAGAAAGATACACTGGTAATGCCAGAAAAATATGTGGGGTCACTTGATATTTTCAAACATAGGTGGGACCAAATCATTCAACTTTATGCATCCTGGTCTGGGAGTTTCTACTCTGGTGCACAGGCTACAAGATTAAGGTTCAAATCAGACGTATTCCCATCAAACTTAGCATTCTGGCTGATTCTCTGTCAAGATGGCGACAGACATCTCACACTGAGTGGTTCCATTACCAGTTGATCTATCAGTGGAGGGTGTTTGATGATAGATCTCTTTGCAACAAGTTGGAATCACAAGATGAACTGGATCCAGAGGCTTGGACATTGGAAGCATTGACAGATTGGGTGGGCTTTTGGGGCTATGCCTTCCCTCCACCTGTTTAGATCTCAAGAGTTATTCATACAAGGGTTTCTCAAAGGAACTGACACTCTGAGCAGTCATATTGGATGTGAGATTGACCAACAGGATATTATAAAAATTATTTTGGTGAAAACCCCATGTAATTAGTAATAACAAGATTTTTATGATAGAAACCTAATTTCCATATTGGATGTCAGATTGGTATAAGTTTCATTTTGGACCAACCGGACACTATAAGAGGTCTTCTAGTTAAAATCCATTATTGATATGACTTCTGCTTAGCTGGAGTTTGGATAAGAAAAGTTTGATGATGGCTCATAAAGTGTCCATATTATATGTAAAACTGACAAATTATTTAGAACCCATTAGACATTGTAAAGATCTTTTGCTGAAAACCATATGATCATATGACTGTCCATCTAGGAGGAAGATGGGCACTATGTTGGCCATATTGCCAGTCAGAGTGACACATTTTTTTTAATTTGAGACTAACTAGATGTTATATTCAGTATTCTAGTGAAACCCTATATCAATATGACTTATTATTTAGAAGGAATAGCAATAACAATATTGTCAAGGTGGCATTTGATTTCAGCATAGCTGCCCAACAGGAATAGGTTTAGTAGTTTTGTTGTATTTGCTAGGTATTTTTCCTTCTTAATTTTCATTATTTTCATCTCGTTGGGGTATAGTCATGACATGCAAGATGACTATTGGTTAAGCTGTCTTAATGTTAGGAGAGCAGTTTATCTTTTTTATATGGAATGCAGCCATTCTTCCCTTGACAGGTGCCTGTGGTAGAGGTTTAATGCTCATGCATTTCTCCTTCAATTAGGTTCCCAATCATATTACATACTACTAAAAGATGAAAATAGTCTATGTTAATGTAAACATAGGGCAGTAACTCTTGCTCATTACCTCCCCTTGATACTACAAGGATCACCAGTTTTTGGGGTTTGCTTTGTGCAGAAACTTGCACAGTGCAATAGCCTCCAACAACCCAGCCTTTTTTGTGTTCCTATGGACACATCCAATGTTCATTTTGCATTTATAATGCAGATTTATTGATCTACTGCAGGTTCTATGCTTTTTTTTACAATTTCTGCCAATATTTTGATAGATCTGTCACTTGTCGGGACTTCGTCTTGTAGAACCACTGTACCACCATGGTGTCATTGACCTTAACACAAGGTCATTACAGGTTAGCATACATTTGACTTTATTCACTTATTCCATTCGCTATGGAGCTCATAATAGTGAATTCTGAAGTTCTGCTTGATAATTATGCTTAATTTATTCGTATTTTGTGCTGTTTTGATAGAATTATTATTAACCAAGCATGCATCATATGTATTAAACAGGGCCATAGGTTTCTGATATGACACTTCACTGGTCTGTTAGTTATGACTGTGTTTTTAGCAAACTAGTAATTTCAGACTTTACTAGTTTCTACTTTAGTTTCTTTTGTCGTTGCAGCATATATCAATTAAACGTTCTGCAGGCCACTTCAGAGCATGGAAGTTAACCATGACTCTTGTTTTATGTATGCTATATATTCATGGTTTCTGTTACGCAGTGTCTATGATATGCAGTCACGATGGTGTTTCATTTCAGCAACCTAATAATTTCAACATATTACTTGTTTCTACTAAGTGTGTATCTTGTATCAGAGCATGGTAGTCTGCCATAACCCTGGTACAGTTTATAGTTTGTACACATTGTCCCTTTTCTTTTAACTATGCATTATGCTTAAGCTTAACGTAGGACATACATTTATGATTTAACACATTTATGTGTCTGTTCATTATGGCAGTGTTTTAGCGACCTAGTAATTTCACCCCTTTACTAGATTCTGCTTTATTTGGTGTATTTTGTATTGTTTCTGCAGAATATTTATTTAATTGATCTTTATGAAATTTCAAAGCATGTAAGTCTGCCATGACTCCTGCTTTGTTATTTATACATTGTTTCTGATATACAGTGTCTATAATATGTATTATAGGTTGCCAAATTGGATGATTTATACTATTAGCTAGTTAGTCACATACTAATTTGCTAATCTATGCTTTTTCTCTCATCTGTCATTTCGGGAGGAATGTTCACTATACACATGACATGCACATGCACAAAGATTGCCTGTTCTGCATTGAAGGAAAGGAGCTAAATGTGCAGTGTTTGGTCAGAAAACAATGTACTACTGTACTTCAGAAAGTGTCAAAGGGGAAAGAGAGGTGGTCGAGGTCATTGCAGGATACATGTGACATCCTTTATCTCCACCCTAAATCAGCTTCATTGGGTAGTCTTGTAGGAGTCAATGGAATCCCCCCTCCCCCGGCTAATGTTCTTCTCACAGAACCTGCACATACCATTACATCAGGGGATGGAGAGGATAAAGGAAGGGACCATCCATCTTTGGATAAGATGTGTTAGTCAGTACAGCAGTCGAAGCCATACTGTCTTCAGTCTGAGCAAAACCTTAGGGGAATATTCCCGTTTTAGCAACCCAGATATTTCAAAGCATGGCCTTCAGGCCAGTAAGTCAGGGTGCATAAGATTTATGATTGATCAGCTGGATCCAAGTAATAATCATGATAATAATACTGCTGCACCAACACCAGCCATCCACCTGATACCTTCAGTCACCCCAACATTACCAGCAGTCCAGCAATCCCAGCATGGACACCTCTTGGCCAGAATGGGCCAACTACACAATGTTTATGGAGATCTTAGTGATAGATCCACCCATCATGCTAGGCAGTCGGCAACATATTATTTCACTGGAGAATTCAATGAGAAATCTGCCTTTTCAGCCTTGGCTTTGGAGCAGCCAGCACAGGTGCAATGTGTACCAACATACATGCAGTGATGGTGCTAGAAAGGCCATTTGTGTGGTAATGCTGACAGTACAAGAAAGGCCAGAGATAACAGAAGTGCTGGAAAGGCCTGCAGTGTGGCAATGCCAACAGTGCAGGTAAGGACGATGATACAGGCAGTATTAAAATGCCTGCAGTACTGTCTTTACTGGCGATGCTGGATATTAGAGTACTCATGGATTATACTCAAGGGAGAGCTTATGTCTTGCACAGATATGACATAGCGGAGTTGTCAAATCCATCCAGCATGACTAATGCTGAACTTGAAGCCAAGCCTGGCGCACAGTAAAGGTGCACCCATATCAAGCCCTATCGTGCAATAGTACAATGACTGTATGAAACCAATTTGAGCTCACTGGACCTCCCTGTTCCATCAGAAAGGGGTGGGTCTGATCCAGGTCAGTCAGAGGGGCTTCAGGTTTCGTTCATCAACAATCTGCTTGCACCTCCACATGATACACAGTCAGATCTGGAGATGGATGCCTTTCGATAACAGAGAATACAGTCTCATGAGCTTGTGCTAAAGACACATTCCCCAGTGAGTTACTCAGGACTTGCTTTTGGCATGCAGACATCGGTAGGAGGTCCATCAATGACTGGAGTCTCCTCACAATATTTAAAATGGGAAAAGCGATGTTAATTCCGCCTTCCTGTCAGACAAGGCAAATATACTTTTAGTATCGATCTGACAGATGTATATTTCCACATTTCTATCCACCTCGTCTGTTGTCAGTTTACACATTAACTGCCACACCGTTATCAACTCACCATTCTTTCTTTTAGCCCTCATCAACCCCTGGGCTTTCACTCACACTTGGGACTCAGCTTTCTCCCCATTCCAGATGTTGTCATCTACATCGACAGCAGCATAACTGGCTAGCTTCTTACAGAAACATGGTAAGTTCTATCCTATTCCAATGCAGAATGATCTCCTTTCCCTGCTAGATCATCTAGGACCTTTTCACGAACTGGGAAATTCAGACCTCCATACATCCCAGAATTTTGTCCATTTGGGCACAGATTTCTTAACCAACCAGAATCTGGCGTGTCCCCTTGTGTTACTCTCCCAGAATTATTGAACACATCAAGTCCATTTCCATCAAGACTTGGATTTCATCGGGAGAGTTCTTGCTATTATATAGCAGCAGACTTGACACTGCTCAGCCGTCATGCTATGTGGGCTTTGCCAGCACATTAGCACCCCGTTTTACTTTTCTTAATCAAGCAGTCATGGTCACGCCCGAAATTTGATCATTCCCACATCAGTGGAGCAATCCAGGCTGACTGACCATTGGAGTCCCGCTGAAGAACCCCAGGCAGAAATAACTTAAAGTACTGCCACCAATGGACATGGTGGGAGTACCCACCTGTTGCTGACCTTCACTATCATTAGCAACACCTGGGAAACAGCCTTTACGCATCAATATCTTAGAAAGGAAGTCTGTCATCAATACATTTCTTTTCTGCAAAGGTTGATTCTTAGGCGAGACAGTCCTCTTTCAATCTGACAGCACTGTGGTGGTAACCTGTATCCTCAAAAAGGGAGGTACCAGACCACTTGTCCGGTGTTCTGATTTGGATTTTTCTACGTGGATGCAACATTCCCTATATCAACATACAATTCAGCCACCTTCTGGTAACATTGGTGGTTTGCCGAGAATCTGTCCAGAATGGGTCATGTCCTTATCACGGAATGTCCCCTCCATCAGTTGGTTATCACTCGGATTCACACACTTGAAGGGCATCTGATGATCAACCACTTGGCGATGAGGTGGAATTAATAGATACTCACCTTCATCCCCCAAGTTCAAGACACAGGAGCTTGGGCCATGAGATCTGTAGCCATCTGGAAGGGGTTGTGGGCATAAGCCAAGAGTACTATGGTGCTACAATTATGGGGTCAGAATGGCAAGATGACTCTGATAGCCCTTCTTTGAGGGCACAACCCTATATCACCGATTTTTTTTCCCAACAAAAATACACCCTGGAAGATTCCGACCAACCTAAATCACCTGCTTTCTTCTTCTACTTGCTGAGTTTTTACCAGTACAGCCTTACAAGTTAGACAATTCAAACCTTCATTTGTGAAGAGAGCCTCAAGAGTAACCATCTATATAACCTATGTGTATACCTCTATCCCTCTCTTGGTTGACTTTCTCAGGCATCTCCTCATCCTATTACTTATTCTCCTAACATAATATGATTGGGGAATGTATTTGAAGGAGAAAGCAAATTTTTAAAGTAAATTATGTTTTTTCAAGAATACTTACCCAATCACATTACCTGAAAACCCTCAGTCAAGCATCCGTGTTAATGTCTCACTCAGCTAAAAACTTGATACTGGTGATATCAAGGGGAAGTAATGAGCAGTGTTACTGCCCTTTGTCTATCTAAAAATAGACAATAAGAAGATTTTCATCTTTTTAGCAGGGCTGGATTCGCAAGGTAGCAGGCAAATATTCCTAACATAATGTGATTGGGTAAGTATTCTCAGAGAAACATAATTTACTTAAAAATTTGCTTTCCTCTTATCTATTCCTCTAATGTTAATGTGATCAGGAAATGTATTCAGTGGAGAAAGGCTTTGTTTTAATAAATTGTTTGTCTCTGAGAATATTTTTCTGATATAATTGTTAAACCCACCCACATTTCCATACTGATGTGAACATCTTCATTGATGTATTTTCTCAGCTTAAACTGGTAAAGAACCATCTGATGTGTATTCACTTAGCAAGTTATAAGTGGAGGTAATGAATAACAGTTACTTTCCTTTGTCAATATGGTATGTAACTGTACAATTAAATTTTCATCTTTTTGGAATGACTGGATTTGTTAGGGAGCAGAGTTTTCATAACATTAATCTGATTGAGTAAGTATTTAGAGAAAAAAAATTCACTAAAAATGTACTATTTCATAATTAAACATAGAAGGCACAGTTTTGTTTACTTAATTATATTTAATCAGTCATCACGACAACAGATGGATTTGGTATTTAATTGTTAGTCCTTGTTCATTACATTTCTTACAGAGGGCATCTTCAATTGATACACTTTATAACCCTTGCTCTGAACATTTGAAGATAACTGGTAATGAAATCCCATCACATGTTGAGTTAATGAAATCCCATCACATGTTGAGTCATTAATTTTGTTGTGAAAACTCCATCTTCATGTTGATAACTGAACCTGCAAAAGTACTGGAAAAATAATTTTTTTTACATTTAAGGTTATACTAAAGTAATTCCAATTTATTTGCAAATTTTCAGAGTCAGCATCAGGCAACGCTCCTAGAAAAGTAGACATTAAGAAAGTCGATGTCAGCAAATGTGTGACAGATAGGGTTTCCATGATTCACAACCTTACCAAGGGAAAACAGGTGCATATTCACTTTATTATGTCTCACTTGAAAATTATTAGAATATGTCTTTTCGTCTTTAACTTTATTTGAATCTGGTTTATTTTCCAAAAGTTTATATTTTTATATTTTTAAATTTGTTCATTTTCACTGTAAATAATAATAATTTTCTCCAGTAATTTCATTTCACATGCAGAATACTTTGAATTCATTTAAATTTATGGTATCATTAGTAATTGATCTGACAAATAATTACATTTATTATTACATTATTTTTTAGGATATCATTACTCATTGATTTGACAAACAATTATATCTATTTTTGGGATGTCACTACTTGTTGGTCTGATAAATAATTACATTTTTGCCTGTACTTTAGTTCATGGATATTGTATCCTTGATAAAAAATGCATGGATCTTTTTTGTCCTATAATTTCTTTTGATTTCGGTTTAAAAAATATTGGATCCGATAAAAAAAAGTCCTGCTAGAAATTTGTTGGATAATTCCAATGTTGGAGATACTCTCAACCTTTATAGTTTCGGTTATGGCAACTTCCTGTTCTGTCCAACCTGACAAATGTTGAATGTCTAGAAATCTACATAATGTAATTTATTGCATAATAAAATGTACTCAATGTCCTTCAAATTAAAAGCCATCTTAGTCAGATATATTTTTGCATCGTTGAACAGAGATCACTATGTTGGTTCTGTGGTGTATACTTTTTTATGCGTTAGTAAATTATTCAGTATATGACTGATAATTATCATGTATTTTATGAAAAGCCCTATCTTACTTGATTGTTTGCACTAAAAGTGAAAATGTTATATGAAAATGTTTTATAATCTTCTAGCCAAGAGGTAAGACATATCATGTGACGAGTGAGTTGCCTTCTGTTGGGGTAGATGACCAAGAGATTCAGACAGACAGTCGTGAAGTTCATGCATTCCTCGATAGAGACCATGATTCCATTAAATTTGAAGAAGAGGTTGGTTGTCAAATACCTATTGCAAAATAACTGAATCCTTGTGATAGTCAAGTTTATAGAATTATTATGTAAATTCTTTTGTTAATATATCAGTTACTTCTAGCTGAATAGTGCTTTAATTATGAAATTGTATTACTTTAGTCTTTTGATGGAAAATTACAAGGAAGAACTACCATGTTTTATTTGGAATGATATTATAATTTTATAGTAACAATATAGGTTTCTATTTTCTTTGGTAATTAAAATATGTCATTGCTGTACCAGTAAAATATACCTGGGACCCAGGGAAGGCACTTTTAATGTTGGAATACTCACTCATAGATGCATTTTTCTTGTCATTTTAATATGAACTCTGTACAATCAAAGTACCCTGACATATATTTTTAGAAAACTGCCATCCCTGGATGCCATATATGTTAAACGGAACAAACCTAAATTGGAATAGTATAAATTTGCTGGTAACAATAGCATACATTTTGTTAGTAATCACAATCCATGTCTGTCTTTCTTATATTATACAGAGAAAGAAAAACCATTAGAAAATTTAGTAGACATATACAGTTATTGTGACCACTACTTATGAGAACATTGGTTGTTATATTTACTTTGGTGAATGCAAAGCAACATCTCTACAAGATTTGATGATCATTTTCATATCTAAAGAAAGAATATGTACATACAGTTGTTGAAAGTTAATTTTGTGTTTCTATTTCACATTTTAAACCAGACAAATGTTTCCTTTTCAAAGCTACTTTTTGTAAAATGTCTTCTTGTCAAAGGTAAGCCAAAGTTACACCTGTGCTCAAGTCATATCTATAATTTTGCATAGTGATAAATTAAACAATGCTGTTGTTTGACCTCCATTTTGTATATACTATTATAAACACATGTTTTTATTTTCCAGAGTCGGACAATGAAACATGAATCAGTATCTCAGATCATTCCAAAGAAATCGACTGGACATGTAAGTGGACATTACATCTTAGTCATAGGTTGTTGTGGTTGAAAAATAAAGATGGTTAAGTCCCAGAAATAGTGTTTATACATGTAATTCATAATTTAAATTATTCAGGTCTCTCAGTCGTAAACCTTTACTTAGTGTTTCAAGTAATAAATTTTACTTCAGATTTAGAAACCTTTCTCTTGAGTAAGATACAGAGACAAGTGTATGATGGTGGCACCATTTTTTTTTAACAAAGTGTCATATAAGTCTTTCCACTTTTTTTTTTTTTAAACCATGTTTCATATGTCTTTGCAGTTTTTTTTTTAACCAAGTTTCATACAAGTCTTTCCATTTTTTTTTTAAAACCAAGTGTCATACAAGTCTTTCCACTCCAAAATCTTTTTGACATTTAGAAGAACCTTATTTTATTATTTTACAAAACTGGTTCATTTGAATCTGATTATTCAATGTATATATTTATAGAAAGCCTAAATTAACAACTTTATTGTAAATTATTTTATTTAAATAGCATACTTCTGGGCTCAGAATTAGTGGTGGTCTGCTAGCCAATGGCTAGTAAATTTCCTGTCAAATCCTGTAGTTTTCATAATTTCAGTACACTGATGACTTGTATAAAGATTAGTTTTCACCAGTCCACTATTTAAACAGGGCTAGGTGAAGATCTACTAGTCCTTCTCACTAAAGAAAGAATGATGTTGAATTCTTGGCCTGAATTACTTATGCAAAGTAATCACTTTCACTGTGGGATTATAGAACATAGTTACATATGACTGTATGACTTTAATTATTCCTATGGCTTTATTATACACTAACCATAGGGTGGAGTATATTATGTTATGATATTGTCCATCCATCCATTTGTCTGTTACCAGTTTTGTTTTGTTAAAATAACTTGAGTGGTCCAGCATCTACATCTACAAAAAATTGTGGATAGCTTGCACTTGGGATAAGAAAGAACCCTATTGATTTCAGGCTCAAAAGGTCAAAAGTCAGGTCAGTGTTACTGATTAAAGAAAATGGTTTCAAGTTCTCCATCATCTATTGTTACCAAACTTTGTGGTTGGCTTGTTATGGTCATAAATAAGAACCGTTTCATTTTGGAGTCAAAAGATCAGTGTGACTGAAAACATAAATGGTTAACACGCAATACCTCAAGTTATCCACCACTACATTTACCAACCATTGTGGATGGTTTGCAGATACGGTCAGGAACAATCCTACTGATTTTGGCAGAGATGCCAACCCTCCTGATTCAGGCATGAAACTCGTGAATTTTAATGTTTACTCCCGCTCTATCACCTGGAGTATAACTTATTCTCAAGATTTTTCATCATCGTAGGTGAAAAAAGAGGAATAGTAATTGCATTCATTTATGAATTGTGTAACAGAAGCTGATACTTAGTTGCATTAAACATACTAGTACAGTGTTCTTTGTTCAAAATTGATCAAATTTTAAATTTTATTTTTAAAAAAATAGCAAACAGCAAAGTGGCAATAAAGATGTGTTACAGTTTTTAAAAAGAAATATACACGAGTTCCTGTTTATAATAGAATCAAGTAGTTATTTCTTATTCATATGAATCTTGTAGCCTATGCCGGTATGATTTCTTGATCTCATGGTGGGAAGAGTGACTTAATGAAACACATGGATACAAAGAATCATAAGGATAATGTACATTGCATTGAAAGCAAGACAAAACTAGATTTCAGTTTTAGAGCATAAGATCACATCATGATTAATGGAGAAGGCTTGTTGATATGAGTCCAATATGTTAATCTTTCTACAGATCGATCAGATATATCAGTGCTTTGGGTCTTTAAATTGGATGCATTGGCAAGAAGCCACATCCAATCAAAATCAACTTGTTCCGATTTGATCACTGTTCCTACGTTGATCAAGAAAAGGGGAGCACACAACTAGAATGGACTCATAAAAAAGCAATTTTCCACTGATGATCTGTTTGCACAAATACATCCTTTCCATCAAATACACATATAATATCTTCTCTGGTACATAGTCATACTTTTGATGTTAAACTTTAAAAAATGTAGCTTTTTGAAGTCAGTTGCCTTCGCTATTTTTGGCCAATGAACAATGCATCATTGTTACACACTATTGGCTAGTTGGCATTACATGCTAAGGGAGCTCATGAAATCCAATAGAAATCACTAGGACAAAGCACTGAAATATTTGATTGATCCACCAAGGTGTAGATAGGTTAACATATCAGAACCTTGGCTAGTGAAGATGGCCATTCCTCAATTTGCCATTAAGCTATGCTGATCATGCTGGTGCATTATTTCAAAGTATGTTTCCTGATATTAAAATAGCAAACAAGTATGGCTGTGCTAAAACAACAACTGCAGTTATTGTTGTAAAGATGCATTTGAAGTCTAAGGTAATGAGAAAACAAAAATCTCCTGATTTTTTATGTTTCAAAGTGGGACATCTGACTTTTTATTTTGGAAAGTTGGCAGCTCTGATTGTGGAGTCTGAGGGTGAAAAATCAAGGTGAGTGTGAAAGAAAATGGTTACCAAAAAAAAGTTCTCCATAATCAACAGGTTCCAGATTGGGATAAGAGAGGAACCTATCGATTTTGAGGTCAAAAGTCAAGACATTGTCATTGTGACTGGAAAAATTATTAAAAAAATCATTAGTTCTACATCATACACCTGGGCCAAACTTTGTGCATGGCTTATATTTGGGGTGAAGAGGTAGCCTGATAGGGTCCTAAGGACAAAGTCTAGGTCATTGTGACTAAAAGAAGAAAAGTAGTTTGTGTACAAAAAGTTTAAGTTATGACATCGAGGACTATTAAACATCGGTTGTGCATATAATGTGCCATTCATGGCACTCATGTTTTCAGATTTTAGCTCCACTGGTCATAGACTAGAAGAGCTAATGGGATGTCCAAAATCTCTCCATCTGTTAGCAAAAGTTTGTTATTGCTACTCCTAAACTACTTGGGTGATTATAATGAAACTTAACACATACATTTTTCCCCAAGTTCTTGTTGGTCCAAATGAAAATGGTTTGCTCAGACATCAGATATGGCCACCACATTGGCAAGTTTCAAAATCTTGTTATTGCTACTTCTAATGAAATGATGATGATATCAACATGGAGTTTTCATTAAAATAATTCTTATGATGTCTGGTTGGTTCTAAATGAAAATGGTGCATTTTGATTCCAATATGGCTACTACAGCAGCCATCTTGAAATCTTGTTATTGCTTTTGTTGAACAGGAAGTCATACTGGCATGGAGTTTTGACCAATAGACTTCCTATGATGTCTTGTTGGTCCTAAATGAAAATGGTGCTTCCTAGACATCCAGTATGGCTGCCACAGCAGATGTCTTGAAAATACTATTAATGCTTCTCCTCCTGCATGGATGGTCATATAAACCTTTAAAGATAGATCACACCATTTAGTTTTTGTTGAGGCATATGTTGTTTTCAGGCAAGCAACTATTGACACATCTGGGTACTTCAGCTTGACAATAATTGTTGTGAAATTAAATTTGATTACTACATTGGGCCAAGGAATAAGCATTCAGTTATTGTTTCACCATGCATTTTAGAAGATGTTTTGCAAATGCCAGTTAAAACATGGACTTCCAGCAAAAGTTAAATGGCTTCCTCCAAACACAATTTATCTTCAAATGATAACCTAATTCAGCAAATACTGTTTGATGATAACAGTGGTGACTCTTATTTGGAAAGTTTTTAAGTAGATAAGCAAGAAAAGTGTTACTGGAAATACTAATGAGAGATTTTGGTGCAAAAATTGATGCTGAATATGAGTCCAGTATAGATTCTGCCTGGAAAAAAGAGTTGACATGCCAGCCAACACCCTATTTGGCATTATTTCAGAAATTAAATAAAGAACTGTTGAATACCATGCTAGGAGACTCTTTAAGGATATTCTTTGATGAGGATTTCTTGCAGCTGATTATAGATCAAATATATTTTTATGCAGATAATTGAGTAAATGGTGTAGATTTGATTGACAACATTTGCATTAGGAACAAATGGAAACCTGTTGCTCCTGATAAATTGAAACACTTCTTACATTGGTTATGACCATGGGTTTGGTGCGTTATTCTGATATCAAATTTTACTGGGCAGCTGAATATGAAGTATCAACCCAAAACTTCAGCCAAAAAAGGAGTAGGGATATCATTCTTGATATTCTAAGCAAGGAACACTGAAACAGGTAATGAACACAACATGTGACTGTCTGTGCAAGCTCATAAATGGACATGAGATGACAGACGTATCCCAGAATAAACAAGAAAACTTGCAATATTTTGTGAAATATTTATTACAGACTTTATTGGTTTAAACTCATCTGTGGTGTTCATGAGCTGGATGTTTATTAACTGTTACCTATTCATACCAATGATTGTCACAACTTGGATATAAAGTTGTAGGAGACATATATGTATTTGGTTGAACAACTAAGAAATGTCGTCTTTTAGACATATTTTTAACTTTTTCGTTTCAAGAAACTTAATCTGATAAAGTTACATATGTGATTTGATGCTAATACATTTTTTTTTTAGATTTTAACATTCATTCTTCATATAGGGTTTGTATATCCATTATGTACAGTAACTAAATTACAGGCAAGTTAAAAGCAGAGTACAGTTTTTTTCATTTCTCAAACAATTCAGTACTGAGGGATCTTGTACTACAAAACTATTTAGCACTTTAGGGTTAACATGGGGTTTTCATTAAGAGACCTTTGATGTCTAGTTGTTCATAAATGCAAATGGTGCCAGTGTGATATCCAATAGGGTTATTATGGCATCCATTTTGGGCATCTTGTTTTTGCTACTCCTCCTGAATGGAAATTAATATCAACAGGTTGTTTTAACTAGAAGAATTTTTGGTGCTGTTTTGTTGATCTTAAATGAAAATTGTCACAATACAAGATCCAGTATGGCGACCTTGGCAGCCATCTTGAAAATCTTGTTATTGCTACTCCTTCTAAACAGAATCATATTGACATGTACTTTTCATTAAAAGACTAAGTGTAATATCTAGTTTGTTCTGAAGGAAATGGTGCTGATCTGTTCTCAGATGTTGGCCTACATGGACACCATCTTGAAAATCTTGTTGCTTCTCAAAAAAAATCCTGAAAATGTCATACTGAAAGGCAGTTTTCACCATGAAAACTTCATATGATGTCTAGTTGGTTCTGAATAAAATGGTGCTGATCCAAATCGGCCACCATGGCAGCCATGTAGAAAATGTTGTTCTTGCTACTCCTCCAGAACTGATGGTCATAGCGATATAGGTTTTTACCAGCAGACTTCTGATGACATCTTGTTAGTCCTAAATAAAAATGGTACCAATTTTACTTCCATTATGGTCATTACAAAAGTTGATTTGAAAATATTATCATTTAGGAATATCCGAGATTGTTTTTAATATTCAGTTTTTAAAAAGAAAATGATCTTGAATTCCTGCAAACTATGTTCAGACACCATCAGTCTGATGATGGGATTCTTGTTTAAGTAATTTAATAGTTGCTAAATTGTACAAATATTTGATAGCATTCTTAACATTCATCATAATCTAACTGATCATAAAAGAGAAACAAATGTCCTGTCCCATTTTAATTAGATCTAAACTTTTAAAAATTGAAATGGAACTTTTTTGTAAATGTTTGCAAATTTCAGTAAATTGTTCAGTGGATTGCTTATTTTTCAAATAGATATGCCGCTCACAAGAGCAAAGACATCATCATTATTTTGGACACATCATTATTAGGATTGATAAACAGAGGAATATTTTGGACACACTGTTATTAGTATTGGGAAAGATAGGAGTAATTTGGACAACATTATATCAACTGTTAAAGGTATGAGTATTTTGGGCACACTGTTACTAGGATTGGGAAAGAGAGGAGTATTTTGGACACACTGT
>QKMX01350594.1:1412-12112 GCA_003401595.1 Venustaconcha ellipsiformis
TTTAAAATTACATGGTACGTTTTGTAATGTAGGAATATTACTGCTTTTAATTCCAAACATTTTCTGATGAAAAGTGTTTCAATCTTATTTTATTCAAACTCTAGCCATAAAAATAATAGGGCAAAGCAAATTCTGTGAAACTTTTCATCTACTGCACCATGCTTATTTATTAAATTGCACACTGTTATGGTTTTGTTGTCAGCAGAGTAGAGTTTCTGCCAATAAACATCACAGACAATTTGCACTGAAAAAGACCTTGACCTATGAACCAAGAATGAAAGATACCTCCTCCTACCCAAAGGCAGTTTAAAAGTTTGATGCCAAAAGCCTCATTTAACTAGAGTTATTATTTGACAAACATCTAAATCCATATGACTTTGATCTTTGATATTTTTAAAAGAAAATTAAAATTGTGCTGCCAGTACTTTAATCAATGTACTACATTTCTTGAGCATGACCTTAATGGATATCAAAGTAATATCTGCAGAAAACATTGAGAGATTTCCTTTCATACCTTAATTTTCAACTTTTTAATCTAAAACAAAATAAGCTTCCACCACTAAGTACATGTAACAACCAACATGTGCTGTTTGATGCAAAAAATGAGAAATGTATATATTTTTTTACAGAAACCATCTTGACAACAGATAGTTAACTGGGCAAGACAAGTTTGATGCTAGTTAAAACTTTAATTGAGTTAATTGAGGAAAAACAAAAACTGATATGAATCACTGGACTGGAGAGATTATTTAACTCTTACAACCATCAGGCTCCTCCACAAAAATTAATATATCTTCAAGAGTAAAAATAAATTATTTCAGTGTTCAGAGTAAAATCTCCCAGCAAACACAGAATATGTCATTAAATGTTAAAATGGATTGAATAAATATTTACCTATAAACATGAATCCCCTTGCCAAGAATATACAGACTGCAACAGAGAAAAATTCACTAAGGACTGAAAACTAGGTCACTGTTATGTACTTCTTTATGGCATCTATACTTGATATACCAATTTTCATATGTGCAAGGCAAAATATGTCCAAGACAGTGAAGTTTAAAAACACAACTGAAAATACAAATGTTACACATGGGTTACAATAGGCCACAGTGACCTCATTTTCATATGGTTGAGTTACCCTCCATGAAAATACAGCAACATGTCAGGTTTCATCCATAAAGAGGTTGAGGTTGTACCAAATAAATAGCTGAAAACTTAAAGTCATGCAAGAACAAATAAGGTAACAATGACCTAATTTTGATATACTTTTGGATTAACCACCTTGATATTAATGAACACTGCAATTTTCATAAGTATAGGTGATACAGGGTCAAAGATAATAATGATGTAATGAACACATAAGAATAAACATTGGAGGAACTGATACTTAAGCATCCAAAAAGAATTTAAAAGAATTCAAGATAAGGCCATTTCTTCTTTGTCATGCCAATTGACATTCTTGAGCAACAAGATTTTCAAATTATCCACTGTGGTGGCTATAAAATTGACCAAACTTTCATTCAGGACAAACTAGATGACATTGGAATACTTTGGTGAAAGAACCATACCAATATGTTCATCCATTCTAGTGAAAAAGTGAGTACAACATTTACGATATGTCCATCCTGTCAGCCATATTTATGTCTGTGAGGTACCATTAAGGAGAGCCATGGTAGCTCAGCTGGTAGGGCACTTGACTCACAATCCAAGATCACAGGTATCTGCCCAGGCCAGCTCAGGTTGGATGCATCATTGTGTCCTTGGGAAAGGCACATAGTTCTCATTTCCTTTGAATAATATAGTCAAATATTGTAATAAATGTGCAATTAAAACCAATAAAAAGCAAATCACTTTTATTGACCACAAAATATATATTATAAGAACTAAGAAAACCCTATGTAGAATGACTCTCCATCTGGAGGATTATTAGTTTTTCAAGATAGCTGCCAAAGTGACAAGATTTGCAGTTAGATTGGCACCATTTTTATTTATTAACAACTAGATATAATTAGTATGGTTAAAACTGTACATGGATATTACTTTCTTTTTAGAATGAGCAGCAAAAACATGATTTCAAATATGGCAACCATAGTGGCCACAATGGTTGCCAGACTGGGACAATTTTCATTTAGGACCAACTAGACATCATAAGTATTCTGGTGAGAACCCAGTCAGACTTGGATTTTCCATGTAGAATATATAGCAATAACTTGATTTTCAAGATACCATTGTGGTGGCCATATTGGATATCAGATCAACAGAGTTTTGAATTTAAGACCAACAAGGAACCTCAAATCTTCCAGTGAAACTCACATGTTAGTAGGAATAGCAATGATAAAAATGTACAAGATGACTATCATGGTGCCCATATGAGATGCTAGATCTGCACTATTTTCATTTAGGACTAATTAGACACCATAAAAAGTCCTTCAATGAAAACCCCATGCTGATGTTCCATTCAGGAGCATAACTGATAAGATTTTCAAGACGGCTGTAATGGTGGTCACATCTGAAGTCAGATCGGCAGCATTTTAAATAATAATAATAATATAATAAAAATAATAATATAATAATAACTTTATTTAATGAGAGATCATTTTGGTCAACAGATCAATTGTCCATGAGGATTCACATAAAGAATGGCAGTGAACCTGTACAAGTATCGCAGTAAGCACATGAATGAGCATCATTTTAAAATGTGTTCAGCTACACAAAATCATACAACTGATTCAAAAACATATGATTGTTTCTGTAGATATTGACTAAGATGGTCCTGAAAATCCATGGACGAGTCAGCTGACCTTGTACTAGATGGAACTCCAAAGTTTGGCTCCGGTAAAAGCAAAATTCTTCTTACAAAACTCAGAATTTGCTTTAGGTCAATTTAAATTGTTGTTTGATATGGATCTTTGTACATATATAACATATTATCAGGAGTCAACCAATGCATGCATTCGCAGACTAAACCCTTTTCAAACCAAGATCTCTATTGAAATTGAAGCCATTCAAGGGTTTTAAAAAGATTTATTGATAGTACAATTCAATCATCATCAAAAATAACCTAGCTGCTCATGTTTTACATTTTTTTTTAAGTCTCTTGATTTTCTCCATTATTCCAGATAGAACAGCAACATTTCAGATGTGCCATGATACAGGACTCTGTAAAATATCTTTCTCTATTTTAGATGGAGACAAGATTTTATCCCATTCACAAGATAAAGCATTGAGATTAGATGCTGAAAACAGAGTAATCCCAGAATTGTAGTTGCACTAAACAATGATTTAACCGAATCTTTTATATTTGTAAGGATTCAGAAGTAGTTCTATGGGAATTATGAGCAATTTGCTCACAGCAATATACCCCATCCTCCCATCTGCATCCCACACCCCATAAATGAGCTGAATTTATACTTAACCCAATTATATTTTAAATAAATTAGGGATCTTTCTTGACATCACAATTTTTTATAACTGCAGCTTGTAAGGTCAAAAAGTCATGCTAAATACTTATGGAAAACTATCACTATTAGGCAGTTTATTCATTGTCATAGCTGATATTAACAGATAACAGTGGTCAGAGATGCAGAAGAGACTACTTCATTTACTGAAATATTTTGGATTTCTCTTATAACTACTGTGTGAGGGGCTAACATGCTAATTTCCACCAGGAAAAAAAGTTGAACAAAATATTCATTTTAAGTTAGTTATAATTTGTAAAAGATTTTTTAAAAATTTTTTTTTTAAGCATTTAATACACATTCAAGTTAAATTAAAGATATGCAAGTTAAAGAAATGAAACTTATGACAATTCATTACCTTGATTGAGAACAATTACTCTGGCCATTTCATGAATCTAAGCAGCAACATTTCTTTGAAGTCAGATTTTACTCCATATATAAAATTCAAAACATGCTCACTTTGGTAATTGGAATAGTCTGGATATGACAGTCATTTATGAGGACAACCATCAAAATGCAGATTTAATTCCGGGACAAATAGACCATCTGCACAGCAAGTAAAACCCAGAAAAACTAAATTGCAAAACTCCAGGTTGACAGAGCTTTGATTCTGAGTTTCAGCAGCTAGGGGAATCATTTTGTTCATTGCACATGCTGCAAAAAAATAGTGAAATAAGTCATTTTGGAGTGTATGACATCCCCTGAAATAGTAACACCACCCATCAATCATCAATGGAACAAAATTATCATCCAGTCTATGATGAGTGCAAAGATAAACATTATTGAAACCTGCATCACCTTCCAATCCTGAACTGAGATCTGCATCTAGATAAGGGACCAACAATTAAATTTGGAGTCATAGGACAGGGTTGTTTGGGTTACTTGAAAAAAAACCTTTTCCTCTTACTTGAGCAGGAAAAGAACAAATTCTATGATGAATCAGAAAACTTGATATAAATTTCTTGAAATAAAAGAACAAAAATTATGATGGATGTAAAGAAAATGCAAGGACCACTTTCCCTTATAAAAATATAAATGGTTGGTCATTTAGGACTGTATTGCACTCTCCAGTGGATTTCAAAGTCAGAAACTTGTGCATAGTTTTTCCTCATGCTTGTATTGTCCATCTTAACTTGCATTTTTATGTTGATGATATTTGTCAAAGTCCACCAACAATTTTTTCCTTGAATGTGTATTAAATGCTTAAAATAATTTTTTTAAAAAATCTTTTTTTCAAAATTTAATTTCAGGAGCTTCAGGTGGCAAAGTGGTCTGAAGCACTTGCCTTTACAGAACACTGTTATCTCACATCTGTCAATGTCTCATGCTTGATCAGTGTGGATAAGTGAGAAAGCTTCCTAGTAGCTTTATGGTGACATTCAATTTGGCACAATTTACTATAAAATTACTACAGATGGGATGGATTCTTAATACACCTAGAGCAAAGAATTCATCCCTTTGCAAATAGTTTGAACATTTTTTTTTTCTTCTCAAAACCCTCTAAGGTAAATCTTTTTACCTTTACCTGCATCCAGCTATGTTTCCTTTTTGTTTTCCTCTCTGATTAAGCAGTGTTGGCTTCAATTTTATTTTGACCAACTCAACTGGTTGCATTTTTAAGGTCAAATCTGGATCTAATTCAAGTTCAGGCAACCAACAATTCATTTAGTTTCATGGGTCTGCCTAACAGTCACTTTCTGAGCATTAATAGTCACGGATTTTTAAATGTGTTTGTTTGTATTTAGTCTTTATATTTGCTACAGCATTAAAATCCATTTGTATTGGTACGTACCCCATAGAAAATGGGTACTGAATGATAAATAAAAAATGTATAGCATTCTCTCTGAATATTTCATCTTTACATAGTTCTCATGAATTGTGAACTTGTACAGCACAGTGCAGTGATAAATAAATCAATAAAATCAATGAACTTGTCCTCCTCTCATCTACTTTTCCTATTGCACTGTTCATAAACTAAGGTTATATATATATACTTAATGTACTGGGTTATTAACCAGCTCAATTCGATGCACATATAAATTTTGGGAATTTTTGGGTTTTTGACTTTTTCTTTCATTTTACTTGGGGGTGAAAAGTGCTAGAGTCAACAACGAAAAACAGGGATGGTCTGAGCCAGCCTGAAATATTTTTGGGGCCTTATTGAACAGATAAGAGTTTTTCTTGAACATCGTCTGCTTCCAAGTTGTTTAGACACACCGAAATGAACAGATATCTTTTAAACCTATGGATCTGTTTTGCCATGCTTTCAAGTTTCAAGAATGTCAATTTCTCAGGTTGTTGCCTTAAATACATTTTTATGTTTAATGGAATGTTGCCTTGAATACATATTATTTATGTTTAAGCTGTCTCTCCTAAGCAAAAAACTTGGCTTGATAGTGTTTAGATATTCCTGGAAATTATTTCAGTTTAAAGAATCCTGAATCTTTAGCAAAGCTGAACAATCAAATTTTTTATCTAATCAGATTGCATGTCAGATGTCTCATGGTAATAAAATTCCGTGTTGTGTAGTACATTATTAAACTGGGTTCTATTTATAGAAGAGTGTCTGAGAAGCATAAGCTGGAGGAAATGCTGAAAAGGCAAGATATAACTAGAACAACATAATTAAGATGAAAACAGAAACTTAAATGAAAAAACTTAAAGGCAATATTAGGCTGCTTGCTCTGAATCCAGGCAGAAACAATATACAATTTCTGTTTTGCAACACCATCACAAAACATGCAAAACAGTAATTTCATCCAATTTAAATTACATGTCTTGCATATGAAGAAACTATATCTTCAAGGAGTGTTCTCAATTGAGTAATGCAACAATTCAACAATTGTTATAACCAGAACTCTACATGAATTAGATCCACACAATTTCCTATGAATTTGAATTTACTTTTAGTTTTATTTCTCCTCTGAGAAAGCTTAAATCCTATAACCTCTGTCCATTGGCACAAGTTCTGTTGCAATATTTTAGATGTTATCAACACTAGAGGTTAAATCATAATTCATTGATGGTGGTTGATCCATGACATCAAAATCTGGCTATCAGACTCCATTTTTAAAGACTTTCTGCAAAAAACCACTTGTCAAGTCATCTATTTCATTCATCTGTCACACAGGAAAATGGACCCAAAATTGGCAACATGAAACAATAGGAAAATGTTGTATGCACAAAATGAAACAACAGGAAAATGTTGTATAGACAACATGAAACAACAGGAAAATGTTGAATGCACAGCTTTTGCTTGATGCTCATTCTTGGAAACAAAAATCTCACCTCTGGAGTTCTTCTCCACCAGTCTCAAAAACAGGAAAAGTGTTAAATAGATTAGATAATCCTGATTAAGTTATGCCTGAAATAGTATATAAATATTTCATACTTCTCTTGCTTCAGTAGTTCCATGATTATCAGTATGTACACTATCGTGTTTCTTGATGGCTGAAGTAAATATCTCCTGAATGATTATTCAGAAAATTCCAAGCAAATTGTAAATGCTTCCTGTTTCATGTCTTTCTCTTTTCACTTCAATACCCTCTTCAAAATATTACCCAGAATAAATATACAAACAATCTATCATACGTAAGTGTCCCACCTTTTGATGGTCTGCATCAGGTGCTTGTTACATCTGTGATTTATTTAGCAATTGATGGGAAATATTAAGCATTCCACATGCATGACTGTTTAATAACTGTCCAATATCCAAGTCTATTTTCAAGGTTTTAAGGATTTGTATATGTATTTATGTACCCACATGCAGCTATGTGACTCTATGTCTTTATGACAAATGCATTCCTTAAACTTGAAATATTGAATTGACATAAATCTTCAAAACCTTCTGAAATTAACATTATGACCACCACCAACCATGCAAGTACATTATGAATAATAAATGGCACACTTGATATTGCAGTTCATCAGAGGATCACAAATTATAAAATTCTATAAAGAGAACAAGTAGCTTTATAGTTGAACATAATGCAATTTTTTAAATAACATTTATTTGACATTGATTAAATTAGTTTAGAGCTTAACAGTTTTAAGTTTCTTTATTACACTAATTTAACTTTCATTAATGAAATTTGTATGGAATTTAAACATTTTCCCATTACTCTAGATTGTTCTACACTAAATTTGGAAACAATGTCAACATCTTATTTGATGTTTTAAATAAACACAATACCATGAAAAGTAGTTTAGATTCTCTGATTTTAACAAGACATCCATAATGATAAGGTAAATGATGTCGTCTATGGAGTTAGACTTTGTACTTAAAGAACAAAATCTCTTTTTTTTTCAGAATATAGTAAATATATATTCCAGAACTCCTGATAAAGGTACATGACTGTTAAACAAAGAAAAATACAGATTCATGCTACAAGCTTACACAAAATACTGTGTTCCCAAGAGTGGTCATGTGGTCTCAAAATTGCATAACTCAAATTGTTTGATTTTAATGTCTTTAATTTTTTCATTGAAATATATGTACCATATTTAAATTAACTTTAATACCATTCATTTAAGCTGTTTATATTTTGTACTCTTCAACAAATCATTTTTTAGTCTTCACTAAAAAAAATTAATTTGAAATTGCATAAACACAAAATAAGTGCAAGTCAGAATCATGGAAGTCGACAGATAGCTGAACACAGCAAAACAAACTTTTGTCAATATCTGACTCAGTCCTAACCATCCAGATGTTAATCTTGACTTTAAGAGTGCATCAAATGGCCTAGTGGTCAGTACTAATTCATAGCACATTTAATTCTATGGCCATTTGAAGGAATGTTCTCAATGATCAATTACTAGCATTTCAAACACATGAAACATTCAGAACCTGTCTTGATAATAATATGCGTTGATTGAATGTATAATCATAAAATACGGACAGTGCTGGAGTAATACAATTGTAACTAAATCGTTGAAATTTTTTTTTATCATTGATTCTTAAGTAATCAAAAAATTTTCTTTAAACATTTTTTGTCAGTTTGAGTAAAATAAGCTTATATGCTGTTCATCTAAAACTGCAACAACTAAATTTTTTTATTTTACTATGGTTAAACTTAAAAATTAAGTTTAATGTCTCATTTCTCATTCTTACAGTATCTAGAGACACCAATCAAAATTTATATTTCTGCAGGGTATCTTCCTAACATGAAAGTTTAAAAAGCCTACAGAACTGTATCAGGGTCAAGTAAATGATGCAGAAAAAAATGTCACATTTTCCTAAGGTCTTAAGAACTAATCCCTAAAGATGGATGTTTGACTAGAATTGCCAGACAGGATGGCATTTAATTCTCATGTTACTGGAAAAGCCTTACACAGACAAATTAGTGAATGTCATTTATGAATACACATGACTGCATTATCTTGAAAATTCAATCCTTAATGCCCTCCTGCAGATCAACTCCTCATAATGATGGTATTAAAGGCAAATTCAATATTTTGCATTACTGAATGGGGCAAGTGGTTCAGATAATGTCCAATTATTTGGAGTCCTATATCAGTGTTGAGAATAAATACATTAACTATGTTACAAATCATGAAAATTAACCCCAAATGGACCTTCTCTGTACTATAAGGTATTGCAGTAGTTTCTTCTTAATGACTGGTCTAGGCCTGTAATGGAAAACAAAGACTTATACCAGTCATAGGCTTCTTCCAGACTCCAAGAGCAAACCATCTACAAGCTTGGTCAATGTCTATGATGTAGAACTAATGCTACTGTACAGATATAATTCATCTTGACCTTGACCTTTTGACCATTTTACCCAAATCTAGATTTACTTCTTTATCATAGTGCAAGACATCCACAGACTGGTCCAAGTCTTTGATTTAGAACTAAAGTTATTGTGAGGAAAACATTCCTCATCGTTTAATCACAGTAACCTTTCCCCTTTGACCTTTCAAAATCAATATGCTTCTTCCTTACTCCAAATTCAAACAATTTATAAAGTTTTGCAAGGGTTGATGGTATTGATTTTAATTGAAGCATATTATGATCTATCTTAAGGCAGCCATATAACAAAAAAGAAAAGAAATAGTGACCTACTTCTTGTAATGTACACAAGAGGTATTGGAAGATCTAGTATTTAATGTTTCATTTAAATCTGAGTAAATACTGGAAAAAACATTCTTATGCATCGTTGAATCTGTTGCAGCTGTTGGAGTCTCAAGCTTCTGACTGACCTTCTACTAATCTCCAGAATCTGACTTACTTTTTACCAATCTCAAGCATTTGATTTGCATTTTCATGATCCTGCATTCATGAGTGGGAGGAGACAAGGTCTTCACCACTTTGTACATTGTACTGTGACATAAAAAAAAAAACTATTTTCACACAGCATCACAAATACTTCATGTTATTTTATTTTCAACTCTCTGACACACAAAAACAATAAATCTGTGATAAAAAATATCTCCATTCATGTCCCATCTTCCAATTATTGGCTTCTTCATACATGCATGCTGATGGTTACTTTCAAGCACAATACTGAAGAACATTCTTGGTCAAGGTTTTTTTTTAGGGATTCTCAGGCACTTCTATTCGATCTGCAGCATTTTCAAATGAGATCTCATGCATTTTCAAATGAGATCTCATGCATTTTNNNNTGAGATCTCATGCATTTTCAAATGAGATCTCATGCATTTTACTTCACAGGCTATAATGTAGCTTCTTTACAAACACACCTTGAATAGGATGATTCCCCACTTACAACCATTTTGGCATTTCCTGTTTATTTGGGGCAAGATCAAATTTTCTTCAAAATTTAAATCCCTTTTTCTCCATCCATTTACTTGTGGTTATTTTAAGAATTTGCCGTCTATATGTGCTGCTTAAATATTATGCAATTTCTGAGATGTCAAATGTCAATAAACACCAAAAAATGTCAGGAAATAGAGACCTATGTTAAATGGCTGATGTAATGGAAGCTAGCTTTATCAAAGAATTTACGATGTTTACAGATCCAACACATTTCATGCACTAAGACAAAAGATTATTGAGGAGATTTTTATTTTCATTAAAAACTGAATACCACCCAAGGTGTCATTATTACTTTACATTAATACAAGTTTTGTGCATTATACAATATACAATATGACAAGATTAAAAGAGATTAAACATTTTGGAGGGAAAAATTTTAAAGGAAAGCAAGACCATTTTTCCTCTCAACTCCTGAGTATTGATACAATGTCTGTTATACTTCATTGATAAGCTGCTGAACACTCTAT
>QKMX01350608.1:48539-59100 GCA_003401595.1 Venustaconcha ellipsiformis
TAGAAAAAGTTTAATTCTACTAGTGCATAGTTTTCTTTTAAAACAAAGCGGTCTAAACCAAGAAGACTAGATTACTGTGTATCAGACTTTATTCTAAGTAAAGTTGTGTGCTCTCCAAATGTTGAAGAATACAGGACTTTGATCCAGGCAACAGTGACTCAGAATGGAATGTTATTTAAATTCTATGTGACTTAATTTTGTAGGATAGCAATTTTCTTATTGCAGATCAACTATATATAG
Organism: Venustaconcha ellipsiformis; assembly: GCA_003401595.1. Lineage (NCBI taxonomy): Eukaryota > Metazoa > Mollusca > Bivalvia > Unionida > Unionidae > Venustaconcha > Venustaconcha ellipsiformis. The sequence goes on from QKMX01350608.1 coordinate 48,780, forward strand.
AGTTAGAAGTTTACTATTACTGGGCCTTGTCTGAAGACATATTGATCATGTCTAAATGGCACTAGTCTGTATTCTTTCTTGATATTTTTGTGGGTTTTGGATGGTTTCCGACAACTATAATGTATTATACTTAGAAGTAGGGTCCAGTTGCAAACTGCTTAATATGTAGCAGATCTGGGTTTATGAAGTAATCAGTAGAACAAACAACAGTTACCCTGATTTAATGGTGCCATCTTCCATGGCAGATGAGGGTCAATGTTGTTTGCATGTGGGTTTAACCTATAAACAAGTATATATGGTACATGTACATTAAGTAGTACCAACATTAACTTTTGTATGTCATTTTTATATACTGTGAATTCATTTATTTTTGTAGGTATCGGTTTTTGTGGTAGGAAGAGGTCATTTTGTTTCTGTTTCCACAGAAGAATCATGTTCATTGGGATTTTAAATTCATAGTTTGTGGCAACAATCAAATTTACAAATATTAGTACTTCACAACAATAAAAAATGATTACCTGTAATTTGTCAAAGTTATCTACAGTGATAGAATACAGAATAAACAAAGGAAAAAATAGCTTGCCCTTGAAATGTACATATGCAGAACAGCTATGAGCTCATATTAAAGGAATTAGTGTTTTGGTTGGTGATCTAATTTTGTAATTACTGGTACTTGTTATGTAATAGAAATTGATTATAAGTAACTGATGATGCAAGAACCTGGTTAACAATGTTAAAAGGATTACTAACAAATTTGTACAAAGAGTTTGAATGCTTTTTATTCTTTATTCCAGTTAACATGCTAGCAGAATATTGAAAACCATTATGTTCTGTACAATTAATGGAACTGTGTATACATGCTTATATGTCCAACTGCAAACTGCACTGACCCAGATCTACCATTGCATAATGCACTGGCAGATCTGGGTTTATGCAGTTTGTTAGGTGTAAGACCCTGATCTGCAGGCACATTTTGCTATGGCAGAACAGGATCTTTTTTTGTTGCAGTTTTGCTGGATTTAAATGGGAGTATGTACACTAATTTCCTAAATTTTACACCTGTTATTAAGCTGAGTTTTTTTTGGTGGTGGGAACAGATTGCTGCTGGCAAGAAGGTTGACTTGGATGGAACATTAGCAGATCTTTCAAAGGATCAGCACATTATGACCTTCACGACATGTGATCTGTACCTCTTCATGGGCCGAGAGCTGGAAGAACTGGACTGTGTACCAGCAGGAAATGTGCTAGGTATGGGAACTTGGAGAGCTTTTAATTTGTTTGCATATTTATCAGCTTTTGATTCTTTTGCATTCCCAGATTGAGACATATATATTACTTATTTAGGTGGCAGTTATGGCAGTGGTAGTTTTAAAATCCTTAAAAATCTGTTAATTTTATATTGCCATAAAATAAAGATTTTGAAAACTAGTCTGACATGCTGAATTTACTCACAGGTCTAACATATGAGTCCACTTGCAAACCTCAGATCTAAATCTTCCATTCCATAACAAGAATGCAGATTTGGGTTGGTACAAAATTAAGGATATAGACCCTAATCTGTCAGTGCATTAGGCAGTGGTAGGTCAGGGTCTGTGTTGTTTGCAGTTGGACTTATTTGTGAGCTTATGTAGTAGCTCATAATGTAGTTGGCTGGAACATTATATTGTTGTGTAAAATCCTGGTAAAAAAAAACATACAGTGGAACATTATATTGTTGTGTGAAATCCTGGTAAAAAAAATTATACAGTTTTTGCTAGTGATCATATAGTTATGTGAAAATGTGTGTGGTTGTTCTTGTTGTCATGGATCATGAGATTTGCTTTCTCCACTTTAATTAGTGGATTAATTTCTTCACTATACACATTATTTGATATGCCATGATCATGTTGATCTCTGTTTGAGAGTTACAGAACATCACCCACACGGACTGTAAAAGCCGACTGAGCTTAACCTTCATTTGTCATCTGTCTAGTGTCCATCTCTATTTTCACCATCATCTCAAAACTTCAGACCAGTAAACTTGGCATAAAAAGCATCTTTGCAGAAAGGCCAGTTAAATTTTATATTAGTGATGTCTGTCTGCCATCAGATATTTCCAAAAGGGTAAAAAAAATTTACTAAGTGACAGCTTCTCAGAATTTGTTCAGCAGAATTTGAGAGAAAGCATCCAAAAAAGATGACCTTTTAAGGTTTTACAAATGACACCTATTGTAAATCAGATGTAGCCATGATACTAAAAATGTTGCCAAATAGGGAGAAACTTTTGATGAAACTGTGTGGCAGAAATTTACCAAATTGGACAGAACACTTATGTTATTTGTCATTTCAGATCTATACAAATTGTGCCAATTTACAGTCGGATATGGTCACCATTAATGGATATTGAAAATCATTTAAAGTGCTTCTTCTGGAAACAAAATAGTTTGACCAAAATTTTCAAAAAGCATTCTAGCATGAAGGGGTTTTAAGTCTATATAGATAATGGAAGTTCTGCCATCAAATATGGATGATGTTACTAAAAATGCTAAACCTTTATTCTTTTAAAAAACTGCTTAACAGACTTTGATCAAATATGACATAAAGTGTCCTAGTTTGAACTTATTTCAGATTCCAACAAATGATTCTGCTTTATCGTGAATTATGGCTAGTATTAGTAAAAACAGAAACACATTTATACAACTTTAGGCACATAAATGCGTGTTTCTGGTCATCCAACTGTCCCTGGTTTTCTTTGCTGACCTTTGCACTTATTTCCTTTTCGGTTTAAAAAAAATATAAAAATATAAAAAAGATTAAAAAAATTAACAAAATTGAATTATGCATCTAATGGAGCTGGTTTAGCCCAGTACTTGAAGTGCTTAGTACATTATATATACTAATCATTGTAATGTATATATGAGGGTCTTTTTAAAAAGACCTACCTACCCTAATTTTAAAACCAGTATAGCTTATTCTTTGGGCCATATCTTCAAAAAAAGCTGCTGAAAAAATTGGACTGACTTTAACAGAAAGCCTAGGGCAGGTGATGCTGATGTACCATCAGTATGGATAATGATAAAAAAAATCCAGATAAACCTTGAAGTAATTGTTTTCATAACATATGCATTGAAAGAAATTTGTTCAGAAAGCATCCTACTGACCCAGATTTCCTTGTAGAATTGTAGAATTTTGCAAGATATTGTTATGCTTTAAAGTGCATAGTGAGTTTCTATTATGCAGACTTGTATTGCATCTCTTTCTCTAGTATGGATTTACATTTATCTTATAACCTCATCAAAATGTCATTTCATAACACATTAGACATGCATAATTAAAATATCAGGAAAATATACCATATGATGCAAATTATGTTTTCAAAGTTTTTTTGCTCACAATTTTGTGTTTATTTTCATTTTTTTTTCATTTCTTTTGTTACTTCTTTCATCAGAAGCAACAATATGAAATGTTTCCACTTCACAATTGAAATAATTCTGTATATCTATTCAAGAGAACATAAATTTTATTTTTATTAATAGATATATTTTGAAGGCAGAAAAGATTTACTTGCATGGATTTTGTTTCATTATTGTGCCAATGTGTTTAACAAATTGTGCTGTGTACACATCAATAAAAAGAAGTTTTACAATATTTAGGACAAATTTATCTCCTGTATAATACTTGAGATTTTGTATTTTGTCAAATTTTTTACTTTTTCATGCAGGAAATAAAAAGATTCAACTTTAAAGATTTTGTTGACTTTTACTTTATCTTTTAGGATTCTTGTTATTTCTGCATTCAAATGTGAATTTTGTGACCATTACTGGCTTGCAGTCTAGTTCAGTTACAGACTCTACCCAAATTTCAATAGTCACCCAATTTTGGTTTTCCAGTCAATTACAGAGAAATTGGTGGTTGATGAGTGTTCTACAAATGCAGTGCCTTTTTTTTTACTATCTTGATTCAGGGTCTTAAGTGAAAATAGCAGTTTATTCTTTAAATGTAGAACAGATAATGTATGTTTCAAGCTATGGTAGCTTTGTTAAATGTTCTGGCTCATATGGTCTTTGTGACACAGAAACATCCATCATTGATGGTTTGGTGCAGTGAGATATTGGTTTTGTCAGGTGTTCTTAGAAATTTACCGTATTGAATTTTCACTGTTGCTGTTATTTACAAAGGTTTACTATAGAAACTGAATTAGTAACACGTGCCCCTTGTGATTATTGTATAAGTAATTTTTTTCAGTACATTTTATGATTGGGTGACCAAAATGCACTACAGGTGTACACCTCTTCCTTGATAACTTGCAGACAATGGGGATGAAAAACACAAAACAACAGTTTAAGTGAGGGTGCAAATTACCAAGGGGCATCTAAAAATGTAAGAGGGTGGTGCTATTAAATGGTTTTATTCTATTTTTAAATTTGAATTGGGAATTAATGCAATTAAAATGCTTTTTCTAATGAAATTGTTTCCTTTTAGGAATAAATTATCTTTATTTTGATAATAATCAACCTTAGAAAGACCGTGGAAAATATTACTCCATGAGTTTTTGAGACACATCACATGTGCCTCTAAAAACATTGTGTATTACATCACTGCATTTTGCATATGAATGTGGGTATATTTTAATGTTATTGTTGATTCACAACTTTTTCAAAATTTGGGAACTTGAGTTTTAAAAATATTTTTCTGTTTGTAAAGTATTGATACCACAAATTCATTACAAGTAATAGTGAAATTCTTGTTTATCCTCTGAGTTCCAATTCAGGTATTTTAAATTCTGTGCAATTTTTGCAGCTTGCTTCTCCATAATGAACCATTATGAACAGTGCTTCCCATCCTATCATTTATCGTATTTTCAAATTAGTAGAATAAACGACTGATCAATGTTATGTGATTTAATTAAGTTACCTACATGATAATATTCATAACAGTGTTCAACTGGTCAATCTAAACGAGTTGACCTGACAGTGTCATGACTGATAGCTGGTACGATTTGCATGCCTTTTACTTTTTTATTATGATTTTCCACTCCCAAAATTTGATTTCATACAATGATATGATTATCCTGATAATGCAAAGCAGGTCTACTTTTAATTGATTATAACCAGTGCAGCAAACCTGTCTGCAAATCAGACATCAAAAGACAGTTGGCACTTTTTTAGGTTCTCAGAAATTCTCTCTAAAGCTGTGACTTTAGTTTGAACTTTTCACATTTGAATAGAAGAGGACATATAACATATATGATCATTGCATTTAAACTTAATTAAAAGATAGAATCGAACACGAATTTCACTTGACAAAACTTATTAATTGGCACTTATTTCTTAAAGTGCAGCTACTTTCATTTTCATGGATCAAAATAACATGAAATCAATTTACTGTGTGCTGAGACTTTACTTGTTTAGGAAATTTAACAAAATATGTGACTTCTAATTTCAAATTTGTGCATTTCGTAAATTGAATCAGATTTTTGGGTACTAACCACTGTTTTGATGATAAAATGAGTGATATATCAAAGTTAATGTTTCTTCCTGTTCAACAAATTGGGCCAATATTTTTGGTATTTTGTATTTTTAAAAAAATAGGATCCACGACTGACCACACGTATAAGCAGGTTTACAATTTACCCACTGGAGTTATTGAGAGATATGTGTACCTAAATTCCTTTTCTAGAAAAATAATGGGATCCAAGACTGAAGCCATGTTATAAGTGGGTTCATGAGTTATCTGTGCATGGGCTGTCAAGGAAGAGGAGTACCTGGCAATTCATTTAGTGTACCATTTTGGAAAGACATGAAAACTTCTGTACATTTCTGAACTTTAGTGAAATTTGTTTCTGTCACATTTCATATGGTAGTATGAACCCAAAATATGGTCGACTTCATTTCAAGGGAGGTAATAAGAAGACTAATGACATTTAAGGAAAATTGACCTATTTATATGTCTCATGACACCAGGTTACCATTAGAGTGGCAAACTCCAAAAAACAAACCATTTTGAGTGGACAGCCTTTATACTTTGCACTATCAGAGATTTAAATATTGTGTGTTTCTACTTTGCTTAATATAATATTAAATTTTCTAGCTCGTGATTGTGCATATTTTAAACAATCTTTAAGGACTTGGAGGTTTGGAGGACTATATTTTAAAGTCAGGAACTGTGTCAAGCACTGTAGCCTGTACTGCATTCACAGACCTGTACATTGAAGCCTTACCGATCGTGAGAGTTGCTATAGAACCCAAGCATGCAGGTATGTCCCATTTTCATTTGCATAGTTGCTATAGAAACAAAACATAAAGGCATATCCATTTTCATTTGTAGAGTTTTTATAGAAACAAAACATACAGATATATCCATTTTTATTTGTAGAATTGCTATAGAAGCCAAACATACATGTATGTATATCCATTGTTATTTTTACTGGGAAGTAAATGGAATTACACATGGTTGAGTGTGAAAACATTTATCAGAGCTTAGGGGAAATCAAAGGGTTTAGAGTCTTACCTTTGTAACTTGTTTAAAAGTTGCATTCTTCTGTAAACAAAATGCGCTGGCAGATCAGGGTCCATGTTATTTGTCATACTGACTACAAATTGCATAGACCCAGATCTGCTGGCACATTATGTGCTGGTAGATCTGGGTCTGTACAGTTTGCAGTTAGACCTACTTACTAGTTCATATAAATGGTAACCATGGTGTTGATTGCCATGTATGGTTGGTATTCTTACTGTATATTTTTTGTATTATGCATGATATTTTGCTACTGAAGAATATTATTGATTTTGATTTTGATTCTTTTCCAGGATTTTTTAATTTGGATATAGATAAATTGCAATAAATATCTTGATAATGTGTGGAAACTGCGAGAATCAATTTTCAGATACGTAAATAGTGGAAGTAATCGGTAAAGGTGAGCTTATCACAAAGTCATAACGGAAAGCCAAGGTTTTCAGATGCCTCTGTCTATATTAACTAGTTTCTAATTTTTACCTAGCTTTCTTTCATATTTCAACTGCCAGGACATACATACACAGGATTAAAAGACGGATTCATACAAAACAGATCAAATTGAAATAGGAGAGATTATTCATGTTAGCAGAACGCCAAAACATCAGTTTCTTTCTTGATATTGAGATTTCAACTTAGGTTATCATACTGTATTTGAAAAAAAATGTTTTGTGTCTTAGTAACACTCAGGCTTTACAGCAACAGGTTCTCCAATATGATATCAAGGTTTGATATCATCTCAGTGTATTCTTCATTGATGCTAGAAATTATTATTAACTTGCTTCCCTGCTCCTTGTTTTGCAAGAAAAAATTATACAACACCCTGGGACCAAGACTATTTAACAAAACAAAATGTTGTGAAATAATATTTGAAAACATTCACATGCCATGTTAGTTGTTGAAACCAGGTGAAATCATCTTTCAGATGTTGGACATTTTTAAAAAAAAATGTAATTTATACAGAATAACGAACAACTTCATCAGAAAAGCACTTTGTTGACAATTATTCTTGACGCTATTATAAAACAAGGATTCAGTCATTAAACAGACCAGAGCCCTCCCCCCACTTTAACAGAAAAAGAAAGGGACATAGAAATTTCCAAGAAATTCAACTTCTGCATTGTTATATTATGCGTTCAGTGATTTGTTCTGGAGAGAGACATATATGTAATAAACATACTGGTACTCACTTACACAAAACTACATGTCCAAATATTTCATGTCATTTTATGTACAGGTCAAAAAACTGTCTAAATGAGCTACATTATTGTCTGTTAAATTCATGTATACCTGGAGTAATTGTTAGACTTGCACTTAATTTTCCACTTTATTTAATAAACTTGTAAATATCCACATTCACCTAAGCTTTTTGGCAAAGAAAAGATGCTGATAAAATAGTAAATAGAAATTTATTTGAAAAGTGTGATATGACACTATCTGTTTTCAGAGATGTATATTTTGGATTTAAATATTGCAATTATTCATATTTATATGTACTCCATTCAGATTTAAATCCCCAAAAGGATCATATACACTGAAAAATTATTTACCTTAATGTGCCATTTTCTCTGCATGAGATATGACATCAGCATTCATTCAATAATGCCTTTGATTGAACATTACATGAACACTTTTTGTATTCAATGGCTTTGGGTCTCTCATTTCTGTTCAAGCCGAGCTAAAATTACTTTGATCTCAGTGATCTGACTTTTCTCAGTGAATACAAGGGTATCAATGATCTCTTATGAAATAGAGAAGACTAGCGCCTGGCAAACATGATACCATAGCCATTGACACAGATGGACAGTATTTTAATGAAACAGAGAAAAAAAAAATTGAAACATCTGTACTGAGCAGCACATGTCCTAACAACTAATTTAAAACAAATATATGTTAATTGTCTGTAGAGTTAGTCTTGGGGACAGGAGTGGGATAGAATAGGGGCTGTCTATAGAGACAATGTCATTTTAAGACACCTTTGTTATTTTTATTACAGCGGGATAGAATAGGGGCTGTCTATAGAGACAATGACATTTTAGGACACCTTTGTTATTTTTATTACAGCGGGATAGAATAGGGGCTGTCTATAGAGACAATGACATTTTAGGACACCTATGTTATTTTTATTACAGTGGAATAGAATAGGGGCTGTCTATATAGACAATGTCATTTTAGTGCACTTGTGGTATTTGTATTAGTGGGATAGAATTGGGGCTGTCTGTAGAGACATAATGTCATTTTAAGACATATATGGTAGTTTTAGTACATTGGGATAGAATAGGGACTGTATAGAGACATAATGTCATTTTAGGACACCCATGGTATTTTTAGTACAGTGGGATAGAAATGGGGCTGTCTATTGAGAAATAATTTAATTTTAGGACATCTATAGTGTTTATATTACAGTGGGGTAAAATAACAGTTGTTTATAGAGAAATAATTTAATTTTAGGACACTATAGTATATTTAAAAGAGGTGGATAGAATAGGGGTTGTGTATAGAGAAATAATGTATTTTAAGACACCTATGGTGTTTTTATTACAGTAGGATAAAATAGGCTCTTTATAGAGACATAATGTCATTTTAGGACATTTATGGTGTTTTTTAAAGAGGGGAAGAGAGTAGTAGCTGTCTGTAGAGAAATCATGTAATTTTAAGACAACTATAGTATTTTTATTACAGTTGGATAAAATAGAGGCTTTCTAAAGAGAAAATATGTAATTCTAGGACATCTATGGTGTTTTTTGTCACAGTGGGATAAAATAGGGTCTGTCTATTGAGAAATAATGCGTTTCTAGGACATCTATGGTGCTTTCTTTTTACAGTGGGATAAAATAGGGGCTGTCTATAGAGAACTAAAATAATTTTAGGACACCTATAGTATATTTATTACATTGCGATAAAATAGGGGTTGACTATAAAGAAATAATTTAATTATTGGACATCTATTGTGTTTTTATTACAGTGGGATAAAATAGGTGCTGTCTATGGAGAAATAATGTAATTTATTGTATGTAATAATGTATTTTATGACACCATGATATTTTCAAAAGGATGCTTAAGACTGTAGACCAGCTGTTGTCTTGTTGAATTCACAGCGTTACATTCCTATAATTGGACAATCACCTGTCAACCAGAACATACAAGTTGGTTCATTCAGGTTTGACTGTTTCCATGATTGTTTTAATTTACAGGAGGCATTGATTACTATGGCATAAACTGTACAGAATCATCTCATTGTAATGAAGATAAAGACATTAAGATAATGGGGACTGTTTTACGGTTTGTATTGGGATCATTTTAGGATACATATTAATCTGCTTCACGTCTTTATCACCTATGGCAACATGTGCAAAGATTATATTTTTTTTATGAATATGCATAAACCAGGCGCTGTGAGCACAAGTAAATTTTTCTCAACATTGTGAGCCAACTTGACCTTTCATGCTGCTTGAATCAGCCAATCAAATTTTTTTTTTCCAAGCACATTCTCTTTAATGATATAAAAAATGGTCACTTTCATTGGTGTGTAGGAGATTGTTACATTGTGTTGTTGATTATATACTTTTGATTATGCATACACATGAAAAATGTGGAATCTCAGTGCCATCAGAGTGGAATGGATTATCACCAGTGGCTTGTGACACTGAATTAGGATCTGTTAAATGGAATACATGCATTGGTATAAATGTTTGTCAGCACCTAATCCAAAAGAAGCTCTCTTTAAAAGACACTGGTATTTATTATTTTATTGTGATTGGAAAGATTATTAGCTGTTAATTTTGAGGTCTGTGTGAGTGTGATTTGGATTTTTAATGTAGCTTTAACA
>QKMX01350612.1:25197-40134 GCA_003401595.1 Venustaconcha ellipsiformis
AAAGCTACGTTAAAAAATCATAATCACATCACATCACATTCTCTCACTCTGGTCCATTCTGAGCTCATGGAAAGTTACTAATTAAATAATTATTAACCATGTTGGTTTCATGGAAAACTAATTATCATGTATATACTGCTTGATCTTCTACCACTCTGGTCCACGCTGACCTTAGTGGAAAATTACCGGGCACTACATTGTTGCACAATTTTTGTTCCTGGGTAGTAAGTTTTATTTGGTGATTGCTTATGCTTGAAAAGTATTGAAATGGCTATTATTCTCCACAAACGTTGCTTTTCTTTACCAGGGCAGTGATATTTTGAAATTTACATTTATCCAATCATATATGAGCCAATTTATGTCTTTTTGTTAATATAAAGTCAAGAGAGAAACACATGAATCAAAATTAACATGTATTTATACTAAAGTAATACAAAAATGACCACAAAAGATTTAGAAGTGAGTAGTTTTTTGAGATTTACGATTATCTGTAAATTACTTTCACGAATCAGCCCCCAAATGTAATCTCCCACCATGTGCTCGTTATACTGTCCTTGGAAGCTGAGTTCAAAGTCCATTATATCCTGGTGGAAGCGCTTAACTTGCTCCTCCGTGTACGCTCCAATGTTCTTCTTGGATTTATGAAGATGGCCATCAATAATATGGACTTTGAGGGACGTCCTGCAGTAAATTATGCGTTAGTTCTTCACCAGAGTCTCAACCATCTCCACAGTTTTCGGCCTTGTGATTGCCTAGTAAGCCCCGAACCACTGAGATAAAGCTATTCCAATCCACTTTCTTATTACTAGTAACGTTGGGAATTCAAAGTTTTTAGTTGTGGTCCGACGAAGACATCGACTTTGACCTTAGCCTCAGACAGCTTAGGGAAGTCTTGAAGATACTTGAAGGCTGCCGACTCCTTATCTAGAGCACTGACAAAATGTTTCATAAGGCCCAGTTTGGTGTGCAGTGGTGATATTAGCACCTTCCGGGGGTCCACCAGTGGCTCACACTTGAAGCTGTTCCTCCACACGGAGAACTAAGACCACTTCGGCCAGTACTACCTGTGGTAGTGCGTCTTGGTGTCCCTGTTGTCCCAAAGGCAAAATATAGCAGGAAAACGTGGTAAAACTGCCTTGGACACCCATCAGGAATGCTACCATTTTGAAGTCTCCAATGACCTCCCAATCGTACTCATCACATTTCAAGGCGTCCAGCAAGGTCTTGATGCATTTGTATCCTCTTTGAGGTGTACCAAGTGAGCCAGGGGAAGAGACGGGTACTTGTTCCCATTATAGAGCAGCACGGCTTTGAGTCTCCTGGATGAGTTGTCAATGAAGAGGCGCCACTCATACTGGTAACAGATGTTTCCGATCGTCTCGAACAGACTGGTCACATTGTGGTAGAATCAGAGTCCATCTTGACGGGTGAAGAAGCTGGAAAATGTTTGGTGACGCTTCCTCTGATCTGCGACNTGCACACTTTCATTCAACAAGTTCCATCGATGATTATTCACGGTCCGCCTGTCCGTCCATTATGTTCGTGAACGTCATTACTGGCCATCCCAACGATAGGCAGCACTTCATTGTACAGTTAACACAGGCTGGTGCTCTTGATACTCTACCAGCCGGAATGATACCCGATGAGGGCCAAGTGTTACTGCGATACTACAGAGCAAAGGATACGGTTGCACTGGTTCGAGGGACCACAAATAACGATGCAATCATACGCGTAGCTGAGGATTATATGTGTGGTGCTGGTAAAGTAATACTAACAAATTAAGCATTATGGATCCCAAAGATAACTCCATCAATGATAGAAGAAACGCGGTTGTTATCGTTTATGGACATTGGTTGTAAATCAACAGACACGTCTCCATGCACAGCAGGTACATTTTCATGGCAGAGAGCGTCTCAACATGGAGTTCTGCACCACGATATACATTCGTGGCATTTCAGCGTGCCACCACGTATAACTATCAAGACAGAGAACACAATGGTGCTTGATAGATTAGCGGTATCTACGATTTCACTGAGGATGAATGGACACCAAGCACCATCTGAAGACATAATACAGAATTTTGACCAAATCAACATTGCACGGTTTTATGATAGTCTGATGAGATTCATGGGGCGCGAACAGAATGTCGACGTCTGATTAGCGGGATTTATCGACGTGTTATCCTATTTATTATATCTCGTTGGAACATATGGATTTATTTAGACAATCTGTCATTGACGTACACGTGCCAGTTAATGTTCCTTCTGCGCCGCCTGGTGGTTACAGAACAATCGCTGTTTTACTATCGGACAAAGCAATGTTGCTTGAAAGTTTTGACGGACGAATGAGTCATTGATGCGCCCGTTGAAAACAGGTAAATGTTTTCTAAATATGTAATTAGATCATTCTTAATATTATAATGTCATATTATCTCGTCACGATTACTCTGACACCCGGTCAGACTGAAAGCTGTAATCAGCATCAAATAAGCATTCAGGGGCAAAATATATCTGAAATCAGCGGTGTTGCAAGGCCAAAATAAATTATCGCTGACTGAAGGTGACCTCAAACACTACAACGATGCCAAGAAATCAAAATATGGCGTACGACTTGACTTTTCTGCGAAAAAAGATCTGCGAATGTGATCAGCGACACAGCAAAGACCGGTGGCATATATCCGCTTCAAGCGGCGATACCAGCGCTCCGTCACAGATCCAGTTGTTACCAAAGCAGCTGCACTCGGTGCCGTTGAAACAGCTACTAGTATGAAGTTGAAAAAGGCAACCGGACAGGGATTAAAGACCTCAACAAAAGGAGACACGGTTTAAGATTTCCAGAAACGTCTTACGGTTAAGGTCTGGAACTGTCGAGGACGCCTCGATAAAACTCCCCGTGTCCAGTTACAGGAAAATCCAAACCGTGTTGAAACTGATATCATTAATCTCGATAATACAGTTACTCATTGGTATGTATACTCGTTTTACGTAGGTAGCATTGCTTATTTTGATTCCTACGGACTGGCACTACCGAGAGAACTTTTAAAATATGTCAGCAGAATCGCTTGAAGAGCGCAAAGCATTCCAACCTGGTTATTCAACATAATTAACAGAGTCAATAACGGACTCACCAATATGCTGTCTGGAAGTACTTAACACCGTGTAGAGGTGATCGGCGACGTCGCATAAAATTGTGCTCGAGTATACCAGCAGACCGCGTTGATTTAAACAGATTAATGGTTTATAATGGTAGATATTTACTAAATGCAAGGCCACGGGTGATATTGATATATCATCGTTTGGAATTACACGTTTGACGTGTATAAGTTGTCTATCAGAACAGTGTTGGGTTGGCCGCTGAAGGAGCCAGCTTGTGTAGAATGAAGACGACCACAACGATCTGACAATTTCATTAGAATTAATGAATACGGCAGTATAACGGTAACTTTGTTAAAAAATGGCACAAGCATTGGGGGAGTTCTGGCAGTAACATAGGGAATAATGAGGCAGACTATGTTAGAAGAGGTCAAATTTACGTTGATTGCAATTATAAAGAAGCAACATTGACAGAATCAGAAGTCGTGAAATTGCACGAATGGGAGGTTTCTAGTAAATCGTTTATTTGAAAAATAAAGCAGGAACACAAAAATGCACAGAGCAATCTGAGATGACTTTTTGAGCGGTATATAATTATATATCCAAATGATAGTCTTAAAAAGGCAATTGTTAATGTAGCATCAAGTATCAGAATGGTGAGATTTGATGCTGAATACTTTCAAAATTATGTGCCTGAAAATAGCAATTAGCTTGATTAACAAATATTTATCATCCCGGTGGAAATAAAGGATGCATTGATCATTTTAAGATCACCGAAGAACAGATCTCAATTGCATTACTGACGAAACTTTTCCAAAGATTATTGCGGCATGGGAGAAATAAGAGGCCCTCCAGATAATCTTCAGCATAATAAAGATCTAAGGGGCAGTTATCGCCATCTATCAACTGGCATTGTCAATATCACACCGACGAATTTTGTAAATCTAATTTGCGAAGCAGTCGACGGTAGTTATAGCGCGTCTGGGCCTGCATCTCATGGAAAGGAGCAGCAGGGATATGTTCTTTTTACAGCTCTTCTCCAAATGTCACGACGAGTCATTTGATTGTGTCGGTGCCCACTGATGCTGTTTATTTACGATGTCATAATCCGACGCTGGCATGAATACGTTGTCGAATAGCACTGTAAAAATAAAAAAGTTAGTCATATCTGATCACTTTGGGTATCTGAGTGTACCGCTGTGTCACGTAACTGACATCTATGTTTTATGCCTGCCTCACGAAAATATTCTGGTTGGATGTTTTTGTTCGTCAAGCATGACATCATAGTAAACCGTCAGATTGTTGATATATACTCGTCAAGATCCTCGACGGAGGGCGTATCATCGATTTCAGTGATAAACTAAATAACGTCGTTGTTTTCCAGACTCGCCGCCGATTCACTTAATTCATTTCTTAAGAACATTTCAGCATCTTTGGTCATCCTTGCATAGCACCACTAAATAAAGTTTGTCCCATTTGAGGCACCTCATTATCAGGCTGAGCAACAATTGGGTTTTACCAGAACCGGACGGACCAATTATAATAGGTCAATTGGAATTTGGCAACATTGGATGATGCTTGACCGGTGCTTGCTCGTGTGACGTCGAAATGTCAATCACATACATATTGTACAAATATAGTATTATCTATAAGCATGAGTTAATATTCTGTTCGATTCAAGACGGTCACGGATACAACTGGGTTAAGCACAACGATAAAGAAGAATAACAGGCAAACGCTTACAGGTATGAGTGTAAAATGCAGCATAAAAAATATAAGTTTATGAGCAACAAAGCGAACACTGTCAGCGACAGTCAGTATTGGCGATATTGCTGAACACTCGGGAAATTACCAGGAGCGCCATGGCTAAGTATCGAGGGAAAAAAAACATCTTCCGGGATATAATTATTGTGGTCCTAGAACCCGACTTGATATTAGACTTGACGATCAAAATCAACCAAAATTTCTGGTAAAGGTGATTGATCAAGCGTGCCATACTCAAGAGGTCGCGTATAAAAACAAAGATCTGCAACAACTGCATTTCGCGGACGTCAAGTTGATTCACACACTAAAATCGAGAAAAAATAAAAACATATGAGAATCACTTGCGAACCGTTTCATAAGATCGGCGATGAGCGTTAATCTATCAGTTGAGGCAAAGTTCATCGAGCGTAGCTCCCCGGGAAAAGCCCTTCATAATTAAACGTTTACAATTACATAACGGTGTCGACTTATTATAGTCCAAAGTGATATTGGAGAGGTAAAGCAGCGATTAGCAAAGTCACCGATTGAGCAGGTGTCACAGCGTGTGATGCAGCAGATTGGTTGTCACGACATGCAATATGGCAAATTATCTACCACTTTCCAAAACGATTCAGCATGGACGGTTTGATGTCAGGATGATAGCTTGTTTTTCCGCATGACGTCGATGGTACATCACGTAAACGGCGTAAACACTAATACTCGCTGGTGCTCGTTGATTTTGCAAGGAGGTACAAAGAAGCGGAGTCGCTATTGATTAAAACGGCGACTGAAGTCACCGAAGTGCTTTAACGAATTTACTCGCGTGGCGGTCTGTTTGGCCACAGTTGCTACAGGCTGATCTGTAACAACGCTGGTGCAACATCATAATGTTAAAATCAGACGTGGACATACCGCATTACACCGTGATCAGGTACAATTTGAACGAGTTAATAAAACACTTGAACACCGACTATTTGGACATCAATTCACACAGGAATTACTGAGCACGGACAGATCTCGTGTATGGGATGCGACACGACCTCGCGTGATAAAGGTGACAAACAACGAAGTTACGAGTGGAATTAACACGAAACCTGTTGATGCAATCGCAAAACACCCACATACCAAGACGAAAATCGATCGGCAGGAAATCAGCTGAAACAAGCAGTTTTTTCAGCAACGTGAAAGTCGGGTATTTATATGAACTTGACGAATTTGAAAGCGGCACAGCAAGCGCAACTGATCCCATCTGGAGCGCAGCCAGATATAAAATATTCAGTGTGGCAAGATCTACTGCGCAGCCTGAAATCTACATATTAGATTCATCAACTCATAACGCTAGTTTGTCTGGTAGCAATTACATTCAATTCCTGAAGATTCCCAGTTACTATCTGGTTGGATTCTGCGTCTCAGAGGCTCAGCGGAGGAGCGAAGAAACTCGAGGGAGCTCGCTCGGAAGAACGAAGCTCCTCGATTTCGACGTCTGTTAAATTAAAGACATGTTAGAGCGGGCATTTTCGCGTGTGTGGCCGAGACTACTATCGATTCTGTCCAAGATAAATTGTCTTAAGTCTTTGGGAAAATATTGCTACAACATTACTGCATTACAGCAGACTCAGTGTCATTTTGTCGTTTTTTCAGCGTCATGATTAATTCAACATCAAGATCAAACTGGCGTTGTTTTTGTCTTCTTCTCTGGCATAACCAGCTAATCTTTTCTTTAGCGTGCCAAGGACTATGGTTGGTGGAGCCAGTAGCAAAGCGAACTGTATAGTAGCTGTGATACCGACGCCTCTGAAGCCAATTCTAAGCAGTTGAGATATTTTTGTAACTCTCGATATCGCCAAATATACTAAATTTGACTATTCGATGCGATCATTGACAATCATGATATTAGTATCTGAGATTGTCAGCCCCTGCGACGAATTAACTATTATTGCATAACCTAGAGTACATGGTAATCCACGTATGTTGTAAGCGTCCCTGACGTCGTTTCAATCACTCGTTGGCCCCGTCTTCAGTAGCAACTTTAATGCTGAAAGCGCTTACTTTACAGCGTCTACTTGAACCTAGACGATATTGAGACCGGTTAATCATTGATAAAAATTTATTGACGAATATGCGAGCATCGAAGATCTCAAGTAAACTGCAGATATTCACCATCTTAGTAGCTAATAACCGTGCAAGTATTTGTACCGTCGCGTAAATACTCACTCTGCTAAGAAACTAAAACACCTCGCGAAGCCATATCTGCGATCACAAAATCTAGTTTTGCCGGATCCATGATTAATCTTGTAAAGCGGCTTTTATTGTCAGATGACGCACAGAACGTGAACTTTCCGGTAATTTTTCTGCACACATCTTTATCATCGCGCGGCCTGTACGAAAGTATTGCAGACGTTACAGTCATGAAGTGTCTTGGAGCCCAATCTATATCATAATAGCACTATTAGAGCCCCACTACGTTGATTATTTTGCGTAAGGGTCGTTAGGATTGAATTTTGTGTCTGGTTTATTAAAATGACGACGAAACTAGACTGGTACAACCGGATGAATATTCGGTGAGAACCTGAATGATTAAATCTCAGCAAATCCATTCAGATCGTAGTCGACGCCTTCGGAGACGCTTGTGGAGGTGTAGCCCCTGTCAGGTGGTGGACCATTTATTGTTACTCTGGTAATTTCGTGTGTTGAATAATTGAATTGTTCAAATTATGGTTGACATTTCCCGCATACAAGAAAACTAGCCGGGTAAAATTCACGCTGTCAACTGAGACCACCATGTCCAGACTCGACACAAGATCGGGATATACCGTCGATAAATTCTTTTGGTATTGGACGCCATGATTCTTTCTTGTGCTATATGGGCTACAACAGAAGACGTGGTAAAACAAATATTCAGTAATTCATCACTGCCACCGTCATAAATTCCCATAGTCTGTTTCGTCACATGTTGAAGAAAGTATATCAGACAGAAGCTTAACTTGATCAAATGATAAATCTGCCACGGACAAATCCGCTGTAGATAAATCTGTAGCAGATGTATCTGCCACAGATAAATCTGTGTCGTCACCGTGAAACACCAGACCGATATAGGGTCACGCGCAATGATATTGTAAATCTCAAAAATATCGCCATTATAAAATCATATTGACTTTGCAGCGGAAACTTGTTAATGATTACGTTCAGGTGTGACTGTTATGATCACCTATCGCTATTTTGATGCCTTTACAATAGTATTTGCAGCAATTATGCAAAATCTCTTTTTTAAATTTTTTTTACCACGATCTGAATTTTCAATGTTTTTTCCAACGCTGCTAGGCAATTTATTTTAGTTCCGTTGATAAGAGAATCTTCCCAATGTGCTATTTGTTTAAATTCTCGATTCTGTTAGTCCTTTTACACGTCTCGAGTTAATGAAATGTTCTCTGACACTCTGGGCGAAGCTATTTAATGTGACTGTGGCCGCGGAATCGATGCTTACGCAATACATAGAACTAGATTATTAATATAAGAATCGTTTAAACGATATAGTGAATAAACCACCGCTGACACTGGATAAACGTTAGTGTAGTATGGTTTGTCTATTCCGGTAAACGAGTTTGGTTTGGAGGTTTTGTCCACACTGGCGACGATGTTATGTCGCCGCGATTTCTTAATAGGGACGAGTTTATCACGAATAATCCAAGTTGAGCCATCTTCTCTGATATGTTAGACAAAAAATTTTATTCCGAGGAGATATCGTTTGTCGTCAGCACGATCATTAATAATCGTAGCTGCTCGTTTGTCGTTCATTGTAACTTCGACATAAATACCGTCGACATCTATCCGGAATGATGAAAAACACGAGACGTATCATCTTGCGCAAACTCATTTTTGGCCATTTTGATGAAAATTCGTATATATGCAGCTCAAATAGCGGGTGTTTTGTCACCACGTAATCTGTGGAAGTCAAATCTAGTTGTGCGGTGTGGATCGACAATTGCCAGTCTTTCTCGCTCTCTTTCAAAAATCTTGTCTCTGCATTCCTCCGGTTCGATCGCGATAATCTCTCGATTTTCATCGTGGTTAATAACTTATTAATCTGATTTAGTAAACGTTTTGTGCAATTTTAGACCTTGGAAAAGCTGGTTTTATTTCGGTTAGACTAAAATACAGTTCCATCAGCTGCTTGGAAACACTAGAAATAGTCATTGCTATATAATCAGGAAAATAATTTCTTCAATTGAATTTTATCCAAATAATATATTATGGCAGGAGAAAATATTTGCCGATGGATCATGATTGATCATGATCGTATCAGTCCGACATTGTGAAAAAAAAATTGTCGTGGCGAGTACTGCGTCCATCACATGGCTAGTGTTCGCCGTGGCAGTTCTTGACCGAAACCATGTTTGAAATGTGGAGCTGGGGTAAAGGAAATAACAGCTATATGCATTATGCGGTGGACGAAAATATCACACGCTTAAACAATATTACTAGATAATGAACATTCCTGATGACATCAGTATAAAGGACGCGAAAAATTATCTCGAGAGATATCCAGTTATATTAGAAAACGTGGAATTCATATATGGATCAAGCTGTGAATGATCTTAATCTCGATGAATTTGTGAAACATTAAATATTTGTTAATTACGAAGCAGATATGGCCGGTGTCATTAGATTTTGTCATCGCAAAAAATCTCTTGGAAATGTCACTAACATGGGGTACCTCACCTTTTGGAATTCCAGAAAACAAAAAAGAGAAAAATATCTTTATGTCAAATTTGTTTTTGAGTGTTAAACGGCGTTATCAATAATGAGCTAGTTATTTATTACGTGAAGTCACCTAGAACAGATAATCGTTTCAAAACTTTATGTGCCATATCACAGAATGAAAACAAGCGAGGAAATCAGGCAACCACATTAAAAACCACGACCAATTGGATCAACTAATCTTGAAACTGGAGAAACAAATGAATTTAAGTCTATCGCAGATGCTGAAAATATTTTGCTATTTTGGCCATAGTCGGTATAGATCGTTGCAGATGGTGCAACTAATTCAGCATCATCGAAGTGACTTAATCAGAAAATAAAATTCTCGTGTATGACAAAGAAAATATCTCTACTACCAGACCCGCATAAAAGTCAGTTGACGTCAAAGATTTCAATATGGTATTATTTTTATACCACGGCGAACTGCCGGAATTCCAATTCGACTCACATTTCGACATTGCCCCCCCCCCTCCGCGACATGTCAAATATCTATGACGCACTGGGCCTATAACAGTCTTTGTCTACAAACTAAGGCAAACTTGTTGCGATTATACCGCAGACATCATTGAAAATTCGTGTTTAGTAAATACGTTAACTGTACTGATAAAACTGTGAAACCTGTCCAGGTGCATTTTGTTTTAAATCCCAGGAAAGATTTAAAGTCTTGCTAAATGCCTTAACAGACGACGTACAGAATACTAACAGACGACGTGCATAATACAGACCGCCTGTTGTACACAATTTTAAGAGTGCGGTTACTTATAATCGCGCAATGTATTGCCCAGTAATTTTTCATTTCAGCATGGACAGTAAACGTTGCAGGTAATTTTTTATTGAGCTCAGAATGAACCAGAGTGGGAAACAAATCACGCTGTATACAGGTAATAATAATTTTCCTTTGACGCCAGCATAGACCATATTCTATTCGTTGTTGCACCCTTACCAGAGTTTCATAGAAGCGTCGGATTGGTATTTGGAATAATTAATGAGTCAACACTACTTGGCTTAAAAAACATGTTTAAGCCACCATTTTGCAAAATGAGGCCTTGATGAGGAGGCTTCCCCCCATGTCATCGCCACTTCTTTGTCAGATGACGTTCATTTCATGCCAAGCCAGTTAGTGACGGAATATCATGTTGGAAATGGTGTAGAAATAACTGTTAGTGACGATTGACGGTTGCAAGAATATTATAAAAGATTGGAAGGCAACCATGTTGAATGTCATACGAACAGTTTATAATGAAGGACAAACTATTTACTGAAATATTTGTGACTGGTTATATCTGTATGTCTAAGAATACAAATGTTATGTTAGTAATAGGATTGTTTAGGATGTCAACCTTTACAGTTACGTTAAAGCAAAATAAGAACAATTTTCAGTTGCAAAGACTTTAGATTTCACAACGAAACAGAACGAACCAATGAAACAAAGCGGCGATTGGACCGTCACAATCATTTTTGACATGCCAGAAGCACCATTTTCACTAAAGATCATTTGCAAGCTGACATGCTGCAATAAAGCTGGAAGAGCTCACTTTGATAAGGTATATAAGGGGGTATCTGTCATTTAAATACAACCGTACCATTAAACCAGATTATCTACAAACCTTGATGTGTCTATCTGCACTAGGTATTCACAAACAGGGCCCATGTGATTAATTTTTCCGTCCTTCCAATTTTGTAAAAACTCAAGGTTCTTCTGCGAAAAGTCACTTAGGGTTATCTCCTCAAACCACGGAGCGGCGCAAAATGCAGTATGGGGAATCGGGCCTGTGCCAATATCCAACAGTCTTATGCCTGTTATTGCCCCTGTAAGTAAATATAAACACGTAACGAAGGATTTGCGACGTTCGTTGTTTATCAAATTAAAATAAACAATATCGGGAATTGCATGTCAAGCTTAATCTTACAACAACGAAAACAGAGGTATATAAAACGTGAATATTCGCAAACTTCAAAGGTTCATGTTTGAAAATCTCTTTTATAAACCAAATATCTTTCAAGCGTGAACATCACGAGACGCATCCATTATCAAAACAATTGCCAAGATAGTCGCCTTTTATAACATGCCGATGGTGAGGCTAAAAGTAATATATGGCATAGGTTGCATGGACCGTATAGGGTCAATGGGAAATTAGCATGGTTGGACGGTACATGGACAATGGGATTTGAACATGTTCGGACTGAATAGGGTCATTGGGGATTGAACATGGTGGTACTATTTAGAGTCAATAGGAAATTTACATGGTGGGACCATATAGAGACAATGGGTAATGAACATGTTGGCCCGTATAGGATCAATGAGAAATTTATATGGTGTGGCTGTCTTGGGTCAATGGGAGATGAATATGTTCTAATCGTATAGGGTCATTGGGAATTTAACATGATGGGACTGCCTGGGGCAAAACAGAGAATTTAGCATGGTGGGACGGTCTTGGACAAAACGGGAAATTAACATGGTGAGGACTGCCCAGGGCAAAACGGAAATTAAACATGGTCTGGACTATTGAGGTTCAAGGAGCATTTATAGCCTCGGCTTGTGAAAATTCCTATTGAAAAATCTAGTATCTATTTATAACTACAACTTGTGGAAATTTCTGTGGAAACACCCAAGTAGATATTTATAGTCTCGACATTTATAGCTTCAATGACGTCACTGTACTGGTCACTCGGGGGAAAAGGGCAACATTATTGCAAGTGGATGACCTCAATCAGACGTTGATTTAGTAACAGTGTTCGAGTTGACCTTAATACGCTCTACTGAAGGTAGGTATGTGCAATGTTTTCAAAAGACAAACAAAAGTTGGACATACGTAAACAAACAAAAAAGTCTCCCCCACACGCACACACACTCCAAATGCCCCGTGTTAGCTTAAAGTGTATGAGCATAAGATGATATCCTGCAAACCAACTATCACATATATATCATCCAATATCCCGTTATGCACTCTATCCAAAACGCATTTTCGTTGCTTAAATGTACCAACAGGAGAAGAAATCCCAGAAAACTACTATCATATACCTTATATACCATCAAACAGCCCATTATACAGTCTATCCAAAATGTTTTGCGTTAGCGTAGACTGTAAGAGAAGGAGAAGGAATCTCACAAACCCATATTCATAACCAACTATACCATTCAATATCCCATTATCCACTGTCAAAAAGGGTCCTTTGTTGGCTTGGAATGTAAGAGAAGGAGAAGAAATCTTACAAAATATACTACCCTTTACACCACAAAAATATTATCCATCACACCACTATACCATGCAACATTCCATTAGCACCGATACTCCACACACTATCCCAAAACGTCGTGTGCTATCTTAGAGTGTAAGAGGAGACGAAAATAGATAAGAATACTATCCATCACACCACAAAATATCATCGATCACTTCAACTATACCATTGAACATCCCATTATAAATTCTGTCCAAAACACCATGAGTCAGCTTGGAATGCGAGTGAATCAGATGAAATCTCATAAAACACACTATCCATTACACCACAAAAAATATTACTCTACACACCACTATACCATCCAACATCCCAATGAAATTCAAAACTCCATACACAAACATACTATCCAAAATTTCCTTTACTAGCTTAGAGCAGAAAAGAAGATGACATCCAACAAATCAAACTATACATCACACCATAATACCATCCAACATCCCAATACCACACCAACTATAATATTCAACATACCATTATACATTCCATAAAAAATGCATCGTGTTAGCTTAGAATGTAAGGGAATGAGATGAAATCTCATAACATATGCTATACCTTACACCACAAATAATACTATCCCTCACACCATTGCACCATCCAACATCCCAGTACCATCCAACACTCCTTACATACACTATCCCAAAACGCCTTGTGGTAGCTTTGAATCTAAGAGAAGCAGAAAAAATCTCACAAACATAATATCCAAAACGTCACCTATTCCATCCCACATCCCTTACACAAACTATCCCAAAACGCCGTGTTAGCTTAGCTTGCAAGAGGAAGAGACTAAATCTCTAGCATACTCTCAAACATCTGATACACAATGCATTAGCTAATTAAAATGCTATCCATCACACTACTATACTATCCAACATCCCAATACCATTAAACACCTCTTACACACATAATCCAAAGAAACGTCCTGTGTTAGCTTAGAGTTTAAGAGGAGATGAAAT
Organism: Venustaconcha ellipsiformis; assembly: GCA_003401595.1. NCBI lineage: Eukaryota > Metazoa > Mollusca > Bivalvia > Unionida > Unionidae > Venustaconcha > Venustaconcha ellipsiformis. The sequence goes on from QKMX01350612.1 coordinate 38,981, forward strand.
CTCATAAACATAATATCCAAAATATTCACCTGTACCATTCAAACCCCTTACACACACTACACCAGAACGACTAGTGTTAGCTTAGAGATAAAGAGAAGAAGCAGAAATCTAAAAAAATGTTATTTACCTTACACAACTAACAATACTGTCCATCACAACACCATACAATCCAACATCCCAATGCCATTCAACACCCCTTGAACAAAACCTATTCCCAAAACTACCTGTGTTAGCTTAGAGTGTAAGAGATGAAATTTCATATAGGTACTATCCATCACACCAACTATAATATTCAGTATCTCAAAACCATCCAAAACCCCATAAACACACTATTAAAAAACGCCCTGTGTTAGTTTCGAGTGTAACTGAAGCAGATAAAATCTCACAAGTTGTACTATCTCCTACACGACAAATATACTATCCATCATACAAATATAACATACATCCCAATACTATTCAACACTCCTTCCACTTAGAGCGCACGAGCATACGAAAGCCAACAAAACATACTTAACATACTTTCCATCACAGATTAAGAATACTATCCATCATACCACAATAACATCCAACATTCCAATACCATACAACAACCCTGACACACTCTATCCCAAAATGCCTTATGTTAGCTTACAATGTAAGAGAAAAAATCCCACGAACCTGCTATCACATACCTTATATACCATCCAACATCTCATAATACTCTATCCGTAACGCTTGAATGGTATAGTTGGTACATGAGAGTATGTTTATTGGAATTCATCTCCTTTTCTTAGATGATACGCTAACATAAAATGTTTTGGGATAGTGTGTATAATATGATGATAATTGGATGTTGGATGGTATGACGGATATTTCTTTTTTGGGGTGTTAAGGGTGGTATATTGCGAGATTTCTTATCTTACATTCTATTCTAACACAAAAAGTTTCGGATAGAGTTTATAATGGGATGTTGGATGGTATATAATGTATGTGACAGTAGGTTTGTGAATTTTGTTTTTCCTTTGGGCTGAATCAGAAGCCTCGTGTTTTTCTGACAGAAGTGGAGGACAATCATTCAGACTCGCCCATGTCGTCTTCGAAATTGCTCGAAAGGACTCGAGCTAATACTTCAGCTCGTGTGTGTGTGTATGTGTGTGTGTGTGTGTGAGAGAGAG
>QKMX01350628.1:985-11401 GCA_003401595.1 Venustaconcha ellipsiformis
ACTCTTGAGACATGACATGACCTTAATATCAGTGTAATCTTTAGATATGAAATTGCTTTAAAATCTGTAATCTATGATATGAAATTGCTTTAATATCAGCGTTTATGCATGATACATCATTACTCTGACATTGCTTTAACATCAGCATTTATTCTTCAGGTAAGACATCGTTTTAATATAAATATTTATATGTCGATATATGACGTCGCTTTAAAATTAAATATATTCTTGATATATTATATCGCTTTCATATCAGCGTAATCTTGAGATTTTACATAGCTTTCATATCAGTATTTATTCTTGAGATATGACATCACTTTCACATCGGTATTTTTTTCTTTCATATATGTCGGCCATTAGTTAAAAATCTTGAGAAACAAGCAGTCACTATTGTCGTCTAATTGTTGAGTGACAAATTCATTATTATATAACATTTTTATTTAAATCTGTCAAGGTGCCACAACATTGGTACCCCATCATATCATTGTCATTATGCGAGAAACTCTATAATGTTACAGTAAAATAAAGCATTATGCACACCAATGTTTTAATTAGTAGTGTGTACATTAGAGTTGATAATAATACGGCATGCCATCTTTTGACACTTCTATATCTTCTTTCTCTTGCTTCACAGTTACCCATGTTTGCAACCCAGGTCAACGCAAGATACAGCATTTGGACTCGAGCGAAGTTTGTCAGATGCTGAGAGAACGAATTCCTTCGAAGAAGGAACTTGTGCCAGCAATCGCAACTGTAACAGACACATTTGCAGCAGAGAAGATATCTGGGGACGTATTTATGAACATGACGAAGGAAGACATAAAAGAGATTTTTCCGAAATTGACGTTTGGAGAAAGAGCAAGCCTTTTGTTACTCAGGGATGAAATTGTTCGTGAAGAAAACAATATATCTTTAAATGCAGCGGAAAATACTACTGAGAAAAGCAAAAAGAACGCAAAATACAGAGAAAAGTTAAGGAAATTCGACACGGCAGCTTCTCCTACCGATACTTACGTTTACGGTGCCCACACCTTCACCAGTGTTACCAGATGTTACAACTTAATTGAGCCAATACATTTTTTCAAGCATATAGATTGTGAGAGCCAGGGCGATTACTTGACATGGATCCAGTGGGAAACTCTCAAGATAGCAGCTGCATGTATGAACGATCGTACCAATGGAACAATACATTTTGGAATATTGCCTTTGAGCAATGGCACATCTGATGAAGGCAGAATATGCGGGATAAGTCTTAAGAAGGAAGATGTCAGAAGACATTTGCAAGAGACAATTCATATGGGTTTTGATAGAGATCAGCTGGAAATGGTTCTAAAATGTATCAGAGAGCCACAGTTCATAGATGTTCTTGGCAGTACCAAAGCTGGAAACACTTACGTGTTTGAAATAGATGTAGTTCCACATTCAAAAGTTTTGGGTGATGAGGTGATATTTGTAGATATGAGTTCGTGTGGTGGTCTTCGTCTTACTTTATTTCGCTGCAAAGACGAATCCATTAGCCAAGCTGACGGCAATGAAGTTATCCAATTCATGAAGACAAAAGATACATTACTTGAGCTACGCAGAGATCAGGAAAGACTTGCACTTAAAGCCCATGGCACTGAATCCGATTTAAGAGACAAGTTTGTACATTTACTGACAGATGGAAACGATGCCACTGAAGATTTGTACCCTATTTTGTTTCTCAGTCCTTTGGATAGCGGTATGGATAAGGAATACATAAAAGAAAACATAACTTTTATAGAAAGTTTAGACCCCAACATAATATTTGATTTTGAGTTTGGTTCGGATAGAAAGGGACTCTATGAATATATAGAACATGAACGGGAGCAGGTGTTAAAAGTGCTTACTACTGATAACTTTGAACACGCTGGAAAGGATATGTTTGAAGATTTACAAACGTCTGGACTTAAGCCTTGGGTGTTTTGTAACGGATATGAGGTTCTTGGACAACAGCTATATTCACTTTTAAAATGGAAGCAATGTCGCAGCGAGGGTTTCAAAGAAGGACTTCGATTTTATAAACATCAAATACCCGAAGGCAGAGCCATTGTGATTTTCTGTTTGTTTTCCAAGACCTATGAAGTCATGTTGGAGGCAGCTGAAGAGGCTCTAATTAAGTTTCAAAACCAGTGGATGGTTATTGCAGAAAGCGATTCGATAGCCAATTATTGGATTAGTGAGCTGCTTAGACGGAAAAGCATTGAGAAAGGATCAGTTCAGAGAAGATTTATTCTCGGCATGCCCTGGAAACACGTGAGTCAAACAATCATACAGACGATGGGGAAATCAGAGTCAGAAATAACAGAACTACCTACCTCAACAGGTGCATTCTGTCACCTGAAGGAGAAAATAAAGAATGAAATGGTTGATCTATCCATTTTAAGCAGATGTGAATGCGATAACAGCGAGATCGCCAAGGACTCAAAAATGATAGAGAAAAACAGGAAAAAGTTAGAAGAAGAATTTTTCAGAGGTCACTGTGCAACATGGTGGAACTTCTGGTTTGGAGACGACCATGTTTTGAAAAGGGATAAACACGATAGTCTGATGAAAATGGTTAGAAGCACTCTGGAGGGAGACATTGATGAGGACGAGAAAATTGGGCTTGTATATTTATATCACCAGCCAGGCGCCGGGGGTTCCACAACTGCAAGGCATGTACTGTGGGAACTGAGAAAAGAATATAGGTGTTGTATTGTCAAAAGGATAACAGACGAAACGTATGAGCATATTGCTCTACTCAGACGCTACGACGAACCCGAAGACCCCAAGCCTGTAGTTGTTCTCATTGACAACGAAGATGAGGACAAAGTAAACACGCTTCATTCCCAGCTAGATGGAAAGGCACGTCATGTATACAGACAAAGTAAGAAACCATTCAAATTATTCTGCCTCCTTCTACTCTGCCTTAGAAAAACCAATCTGTCAAAAACACGAAATAGGGACAAAGAAAGAAAAACCTTTATTCTTTTGCATGACCTTACACAGAGAGAAATTGCCTGGTTTCACAGAAAGAGTGAATTACTGGAGCAAAAGCATAAAATTGAAAATGGAGTGGATCCACGTCTCCTCATTTCGTTTAACCTTATGAAATCAAACTTTGACGCCGACTACATCAATAGGTCAGTCGAAGCATTTTGTGATGAGATAATGGACAAGAATGAACGCCTTCTTTTGAAGTTCTTATCCTTGATGAATGCCTTCGACCAGGATTTTCAACCAGTACCCGTGAGTGCCTTTGACACAATAATGCATGATAACGAACCTGTTTGCTTCGGACTTGTTGTTCCTCAGCAACAGCGCCCGAAACGGTCTTGGGAATCCAAGATCAGTGATTCACTGAAGGTACTTTTGAATCGAACATCAAGAGCTGGGCTCGGAAGTCAGATTAAAGCTTTTTGTATCATCAACCAATTATTTGCAAACGAAATACTACAATACATTCTTAAGGATGAGAAGAAATCTGTCAGTCAACTTACCATGGAACTTCTTAAATCCGATATTTTCAAGCTTGAAAACATGTCTAGAGATTTGCTGGTCAAGACAGTACGAGATATTCTGAAGAAAAGAGCTGTAAAGGAGGACGGGACGTTTGAGAAATTTTCTGCAATTGTGAATGTTCTCATGGAGAAAGAAAGTCCTGATATAGCAGTTGAAGTTTTGAAGACCGGATTCGAAATGACAAATGATCCCATGATCGCTCAGACCCTTTCTCGACTTTTTATTCACTGTAAGAACTGGCCAGAGGCAATAAATTTTGCAAAACGAGCAACTACCATGTTACCTCAAAATTCATTCCTCTGGGATACGTATGGTCAAGTCTACAAGGATCAAGTATATGAATGTTATCGCAAGTGCTTACAGACTGGAGAAAAATTGGGGTTAAATAAGGCATCTGAAATCATTAGAGCAGCCTTTGATGCAATTGACAAATTCAAGCAAGAACAAGCAGTTAGTGAAATTGAGAAAACAATCAGTCAAAATAAAAACGGATACTATGGAGAAATGAAAGTAACAGTCATGCTTCTAGAATTGTTTTCGTACTTTTCCATTTACACTGGGGAAGAGGAATTTCATCGATTTCTCGTTGACAGTGCTTACATCCCTACAAATTTTGAATGTCTCGAAGATGAAATCATACAGCGCATGAAAAGTCTGCAAGAAAATGTAGAAAACACAATGAGACTTCTCGAGGAAAAGCAGACCCAAGTCAAAGATGACTGCTTTGATGTCCACAGGCGTCAAAGACCATACCCGCAAAATGACAGTTTCATCAGAATGCGTGAGGATCTTGACAGCTTTTTCGGAGAGGATGATGGGCATATACCAGAAAACTTATCTCCGAAAGAAAAACATGCATATCGTAGCCGGCGCATAATACGATTAGGGGGGAGAAGTTTATCAACTTTGCTTCAGTTACGACGATTGCCTGATAGGGAAAAGTGCAAACGCTTCGATGAGATTGTAAAGCTATCAGAAGAAAATGTGAAATCAAACTTTTGCCGCGAAAGTGACTACCGATCCCTTCTTGGGGCTGTTGTTGCAATGGCCGTGTTTCGTGTACCCACAGAAAGAAAAATTGATCACAAAGTCATATTAGAATTGGCTGAAAAGTTATTCGATATGTCTGATTCAGACGATAGACCTTACCTTGAAACATTCCTTTTTAAAGTGATGTTGCACTGGCCAACCGAAAACAGAAAAGAATATCAGCTGTGTCCCATAGGAAAGTTGCTGGACGCCATTCGTCGATGGAGAAAAGCTTTTCACAGTAATCATCAGCGACAGAAAGAACATGCCTTCGGCGTCGTTACAGCTAAGAAAGACACCGTGTTCTTTTTTCTAGGGAATGGGAAAGCTTTGGAAGAGATCTTATATTACGAAGACCTGGGGAGTGAAGAAAATGGAAGCAGATTAGGGGATAGAGTGTGGGAGTCTCCACAGGCCCTTCAAAAACTTCAGCGATTGACGGGAACCTTGATAAATGATGGAAATGACGTGCAGATACAGGTAACTTGAAACGAAGCTGAAGGTGATATGATAAAATGTGTGACCTTGTTGTTCGTAAAGTACATCATGAATTTACGATAGGTTATAATTTTTTCATCAATAGTAATTAGGAAATTTTCACGTAAATGTTTGAAAGAATTATTAGTTTGGATGAATTTTGTTCACTTTGATCAGTTTCAATTTAAGAGATTTTAAATTAATGGAATTCGAGCATATGATCCTTTTGTAACAAAAATCAAATATTATAGTTCATCAGTGGACCTGGCATGCAATAGCGGTTGATGCTTCACTTTCGTAAATTATTAATTCAGTTTGTTCTCATTTCCACCAAAAGATGTGTTATTTTCAAATGTTCTATGAAAATAAGCCATAAAATAAAGTGTACAAATGATATAGTACTCATGAAATAAGATATATTGATGTATTATCTTTGTGTACAAGGTATTGAACCTACAGAACACTGCAATATTGTATCCGATAGGTGGAGTCATCTGGTGGAAACAAATCAGTCATTATCATTCCAACGAGCATGACTATTCGGCAGAGGAGTTTGTTTCAAAAGAGAGTGTTTTTTGTTCTTGGCTTCGGTTGGTCAGGGCCTAAAGCTTACAATGTCACTGCAAATGACCCATCCATTGCTTTATCCCCTAGAGGACGGACTGCTTCTAACGGCAAAAAACAGACCAAAGACGAGTGTGAGGGTGAAAGTAGTGCATCGAGTGGAGAGATTTCGCCTCGAAGAGGAACTGTGCTTCATTCTCCTATTCAGGTGGATAAAAAGCAGTACACTTACTTTTCACAAAGACTGCAGGCAATAGACGGAGAAATTGAAGAGCTGAAAACGACGAAAGACTCCAAGACGGTAAAGGATGTTCAAATATGAACGTAATAATTTACTCTATTTAGAAGGTCCAATTACAGTTTCTTTCATTGTAATCCATATAAACATTAGTAATTGCCATGAGTATATGGCCTTAAACTAAGTAACATTAAAGAGGTAAAACTAACAAGTTTTGTAAAATTCAAATATAATTTACTTCTTTAAAATGCAAAATTAGCATTAATTTATAGTATGATGAGTAAAATCTTAAAGAGTCATGAGCTTTTATCACACGTCCAGAGTGGAATATTTATTCTAGATCTATTATTGTAAATAAATTCAAGTACTTTATCAATCAGCCAGTCAGATCATCCTAGTCTGTGAAGGAAACCCAGGACCTGAATTCAAATCTGATCCACATAGTTACTTTTATTCTGAGACTGTAATGTATTTACTAAACCTACCTCATCTTAAAGTTTAATCCCACAACCATAAATAAAATTAGCGTGTAATATGTTATCTACTAAATGACACTTAACAATATACAATTGTGAAAATTAACACACAAAATACCGATATACTTAACAGTATTAAAGATCACTTTATCTCAAAATGTAACATTATTATCACTTGCGGAAGGTTCTGTATTTCTGCTACAGACCATTTATAAAAGAAACAATACATTGTTTCACTTGAAAATTAAATTTATTCTGTTTTAACAGTTATTGGTCATTTCGAGTCTTTCAAGAGGGACCACTGACAGACGTGTTATATTATTTACGGACTCGTCAGACTCTGGCCATAAACCAACTCTAAAGATTTATAAAAGAAACGTGTTTTCTTTGTTCATGTGTAACATGCAACAATGTGACGGAGGCTTGGATATAGAACGTATATTATAAAACTCTAAAACATGAGAGAAATGAATACAAACTGAACTTATTTCAAGGCAGAATATTGTTGAAACTTTTACGTGTAATTATGCAAGTTTGACAGAAGATTCGTTTGAAATAGGCTGAATCTCGTAGGATCTTGCATTTAGGTACATTTCATATGACATTTACGCAACAAGTTGTATGATTGTTAAATTTTGCAAGCCAAGAATTGGAAAAGGTTGAAATAATTCAACAATCGTCATAAGATTAATTTGAAATGGTACTTACGTAAGGTTATGTTTATCACATTACGATGAAAGAAGACTTTTATACAATTGATGTAGTGCAATGAACCCTACTTTAGATTATATATAACGTCATATGACGTTATTATTTACACTCTAGGTCTTACGAAACGTTGCAATATTGGACAAATATGAGGTCAATTTTTTTAGTCTGTATAACGGTAGTCATATGATAAATCTTGTAATGAAATATCCATTTTGATATTCATTTTGAGTCAGCTAAAATTAAATTGTGTGCGAAATGAAATGACGATTATTAAAGACTATGTGTCATTAAAGTCTTGAATGATTCAGTCACTGTCCATTTCAAAACTTGCACGAGTTTCCATGTACTTTTGCAAATGCACGATACTAGTTAAGAAATTGCCTTCAAAACGTTTAATATATAATTTAAAAACCGCATAAGTAACATTTATTAATTTCCATTATTTCTTTTGCAGAGAAAAAGACGTATGAAGAAGCTGAAGAAGGAAAGAGACAAGTTGGTTACAGAGCGGACACGTCTCTTTGTGGAAGATGCATAGACAGAGAGAAAACAAAGAAACAAATATGAGGTATCAATTTCAGAACCCAATGTGGTGCCAGTTTTCGATGTCATGAATCAATACTACTATTGGAAATGTTTCTTGAACTTTAATAATTAAAACAAAAATAGATTTAGATATAGCATCTATCAAGCTAATTTGGATTAAAACTTTGATGTGGATGTCACTGATTTTCTCATGCTTTGTGTTGTGAAATATATGTTAAAGAGAATTTAATTTTATCCGAATATCCGAACTGTATCATGAAATTGATCTTTAGGTTTAATGCCCTTTTCAACCCAAAATAGGAAATACATGGTGGCCAGTACAACTGGTAGACGAATAACCCGTGCAAACCCACGGGTAGCTACTGGCAACATTGTTTGCATATCACATTGGCCGGGATCGAGACTTAAAACCACGCGGACAACAGTGAAATGATAGTGATTGGTAAAGGCGAGTGCTTTAGAACACTCGGCCACGATATTGTTCATATAAACATTTAATTATCCTGTATCACTTCACCAATTTTCTTTGCCATATTGGCATTTATGATGTCTCAGAATAAACTGTTTATTGATTTCAGGCCGGGGTTAATTGCAGCGAAGAAATAGTTCCTCCAAAAGAAGTATTATAAACCTATTTTGTGTGTGTGTTGGTGAATATATTTTCTAAACGTCAAAAGATGGCCGTGTACATACTTACATACTTTTTTCAGATGAAATTTGTTCCATATCAATACATGGTATATATTATTATACATTATCATAGCATAAATAGCTGTTTTATTTTGCTGGATGAATAAAGGTATTGCTGATCATTATGTACCAACCAGGATCAAGACCTAGAACATTCTTCCTTGTCTGTCAGTTTAGAGGAACGAAGTAGTCACGTGATGCACGAACTAAAATTTTGGAACATAGTAGCGTTAAGAAATAAAATTAAAAGTTTGCAAGTCATCGTGTTTGAAGAGATTTCCACATGATATTTAATGTCTTAAATATTTGTGCAAGTCCGTCGTGATAAATTTGTTTATTTCAAAAACAATTAAAATACCTGAATTAGAAAACAAAGCAATCTAACAAATTAAAATTTGCAGCTCACCTTCACAGGTAAAAAGATTGAGTATATATAACAGGAACTAAATTTTCTAAGTTTGCAGTAAACATTTCATCATATTATATGTGTTGTAGGCGAAAAGAAATATTCTTTTACAAGTCATGATTCATTATAGTCTTTTATGGCAAAAAGGTAGATCGGATTGAAGAGTATTATAAAAAAGAAAATCGTATTTTCAGTAGTCAAAGTAAAGGCTAATAAGTGGAGATTGCTTATTTCATATATTCTATAGAAGACACTCCTTCTTGTAAATATACCTATGCCAATAGGCCTATTGCGCTCCTAATTATGCCTACTGCGCTCCTAATTATGCCTATTGCTCCTAATTATGCCTATTGCGCTCCTAATTATGCATATTGCGCTCCTAATTATGCCTATTGCACTCCTAATTATGCCTATTGCGCTCCTAATTATGCCTATTTGCTCCATAAAAAGTGCCTATCTGTTTGACTTTGGTAAAAATTGCTGGTTTATGTATATTTTCTATTAAAGCAAAGATTTTCACATTTGCACATTGAATGAAAAGTAATTGCAATAATTCATATGTTGATATACAGACATACATACAAAGAGACAAAGAAATAGATAACCAGGAAGTTTTAAATTGAAAAAGCTTTAATTATCAATGATATTTCTTCACTACGATCATATATATTATTTAACATAACTAAAAGAAGCGAACATAAATGAAAAAAAAAAGAAAAAAGCAACAGAATCGCGCAGAACGAAACAAAAATAATCAAAGCAAATTGCTTATTGCTCTTTGTCGGAAATGGTTCCAAGAATCTTCATGATTATGTTAGTATTTTTGTTTAGTTGCTGACGTTGGTAACCTAATGCAGATTAATGTAAATGTAAAAACAAGTGTAGTCAAACTCCCTTAAAATGTTATCTAAATTAAAATTATGTCTTATATTGCCATCTTTTCACACACAAGGTTTGCAGACAGAAGATCTTAAAAGCTTTGTCATTTTACTTTTCTTTTGGGTAATATTTAAGCCAAGTATTATTGAAGTAAATCATTTAACTGCCCGCGCTTTTCTTTGGATAAAGTTCAATAGAATGGACAAATAGGCGGCGTGCAAAATAATTTGACATGCTTGACATTGAGTTTGATGCTGTCCATTCAGCATCACACATAGATTTAAATCACATAGTTATCCTCTCTGGCGTACGCGCGTCGATATTTTAGATGCAGTGTAAAAAATATTTTATAAATCCCAGATCGTTTTAAATTTCATTCATATTGTAAACCTTGTAATATTGGGAAATTTGTCGGAATTTGTAATAAATACAAAACTACATGTGTGTTTGTTCCACTTCAGAGAAAAGAGTTCGTTGGATACGGATTATAAAAAGTCTGGCCTGACGGCCTCTACGTTTTCATACGCCATATCAAAACGCATTCTTTTTGCAGATTCAGAGCAAAACACATATTGATGTAAAATCATTTATTTGCCCATTGAAACAAAATTTATGTCCAACATAGAAAAGTTCAAAGAAGAAAAACGAAAGTTTTTCTTTTCCTCAGTTCTATGTCGAGCCATGTCGAAAACAAGTTCATATACTACTGAAAATTTCCTGTTAATTTTGTCGTTAGTTCTAAGCTGTAGTTTATGTGTTGACTTTTAACTTTAATCAAATTTTAATTATGGATGATGTCGCTTCACTCCAATAAAGATGTACTTAAATGCTATCCATGATTTGTGTCATGCCATTTCCTACAAATGGAAACTGTAATG